>OZ004665.1:5863990-6162650 GCA_963924505.1 Agonopterix alstromeriana | reverse complement strand
GTATCGTAAACAAGCGGGTTAAGACGAGGTGAAGGTTATAATGTACTGTACTCACGTAGGTATGAGGGGCGCAGGCAGGCCGGCGCCGGCGGGCATTGGGCGGCCGGCGGGCGGCGGGGGGGCGGGCGCCACCTGGCCGCGAGGGCAACGGCGGCGCCGGCCGACCCGTGCCCGCACCCGGCGGCGGCGGCGCGCCGCGAGCTCCCACCGACCCTACGAAAAACACATTGTTTCATTCAATATCCTTTACGAGAGCGGTGATAGCCCATACCGGGGTTTCTTAGCCTTTTTGTAGTCGCGGATCACTTTCAAAATTTTCGGGGCCTGCCTCGACTTCGACTCCCGTCGCGATGATCCCATTGCTTGACGATGGTAGCACAATCTAACACTCGTCATGAAGATTCCTTCATCATCATCATTATCAACAGCCTATCATAGGACGTCGGAGGTGTAAGTCGGTGAGGCGGAGGTAAGAAGTTGTGCAAGACTATGTCATATATTTTCCTCCGCACTACCACAAAGCCTCAAAACGAAGGTGTTCAATCAGTGCGTCCTACCAGTAATGACCTAAGGTGCGGAAACGTGGACCCTGAAACGATAGGACTAGTACATCAATTCAAAGTCGCTCGGCGAACTATGGAAAGAGTTATGCTCGGTGTTTCTCTGTGAGATCTCGGTGTGATCTCCTAGGAATGTATTTATACGTCAGAGAACTAAATCATTTTAAATCATTATCTCTAAATTATTTGAAAACCACTAAATATCAATTTACAGAATACAGTTGGTACAAGGAACACGTCCAAGTTTTAAGTCATCTGTAATGTTACTTCAATCTACAGCAAAGTGTTTACCTTGCTGAGCAGGCGCAGCTCGCCTCGGTCCGCCAGGCGAGGGCGGCGAGAGGCGCGGGTTGGAGTCCAGCCGGCTCTCGAGCCAGTCGTTCTTGACGGGCGGCGGCACGGGCGTGCTCACGGTCGCCATGGACACGTCCCCGATTATATGCAGCGCCTCCTTGCATGCGTGGTACATACGCAGCATCTCCTCGCGCTTCTGAGCCTCCTCAGGCGATTCCTCCATCATTTGAGACTGAAATAAAAATGCATACGTAATTAGAAGTTTGGTTTATGAATCGGAAATACCTACTTGAAAATTGATATTTTTACTTACGTAACAAAGTTACTCGATAGAATGGTAAACAACCTCAACAGATGATACTACGATATTTAAGTAGACGACCAATACGAGGGTAAAACTTTCATTTATCTATTAGCGAAAACCGTATCATAATTACAGCAGTTTCTGATATTAGATTAGATGTACAGGGTGAAATTGATATCATGAGCATCCTTTTAAACATCAACAACAACATTAGTTTAAAAGAGTCTACCTATCAAACTGAACAAATTTTACTATGGGAGCAAACCGATCGGAGCAAAAAATAAATCTGCTGTTGTATACAATTGAGTCGAGTAGGCATTGCACTTAGTATGGAACAGAAGATTTTTTTTTGGCTCCGATCGGTTTGCTAATGATATCAATTTGACTCTGTATATAAGTACTTAATTTTTATAATATTTAAGGACTAAACAAACTAAATTCAACAAAACTATATAAATTTACAAAATACCACTAGTTTTCTCAGATAATTCACGCATGTTCATCAAATTACAACTAAATAAATATTACGGTAAACATTTTTATATAAAACAAACAGTGTTCCAGGGTAAAACATGACTGTAACAAAAGTTGTTTCGATTTTACTAAAGATTACTAACAATGCAGCTTACTGTGCCTCGCGCTGCGGTTATAATTCCAGAATCATCGTTACTCATATGCGTTATACTCTGCAACGGTATGTAGGTAGGTACAACTTTAATAAAATATACAATAAATACATTGACATTCCTACGTCCTTTCCTATTCCCGCACGCGTTACTATTTAGAAAACAATAAGCAAGCTTAAAATAGGGTAATACCATTAATAAATTCCGGGCAATGTATTGTTGTTATTGCCTCTATAAATAACCTAGCTTTATTCAATGCGTCAATCACACGTAACATACCTCGGAAACATTCCTTTCTGCTAAAAAGAGGACATAACCTAATAAATATCATCTAATCTAAATTTCCTTTTAAAAGTACAGAATTAATTTACCTGATCTCCTGAAGCGTAGAGATGTGCAAGTAGTTCCCCATTGATGAAATCTTTGGCGTTGTTGATGATCAGCATCATGATGGTCTTGGGCACGAGGTCCCGCGTCGTCTTCGTCACGATGCGCATGTACGAGTCCACCAGGTTGCGGATTGTCTCCACCTGCCTCTCGAGCTGCGGGTCCATGCTGCTCGTGGCTTGACTGTCCGAACTCTGCAAAAAAGTTAATTATTATATGAGTATTTAATTTTGTAGAGATCGGGTTGGACTGTAAAATTGTATGGAAACTTTAAATAGCGCTTGAAATAAAACTCTAGTAAGCTGGATTATTCAAATACATCGCCGTGCTGTATTGCAGAATATCCATGTGTTTTTGTCTGTCCTTTCAAAAAGCATTTTGTTACAGCTCTACTAGTATTGTTTCGGTTGTTACGCAACTATCAGCTCAATGTTAGGGTGTTTAGTGTTATATTTAAACAATCGTCGAGTAACAGCTACTAGTTTAATTCTCTAAACTGAACATGTATCTTAAAAAGAAAACAGCAGTACATACCTAACGAAGAACATTCCGAACGTCATGTCCCATATGACATATCGGCGGATACTAATACATAAATTATAAATTACAATGCAATGTTAAATCTACGATACTCACCAATAAACCAAAAGAAAATTCATGTGATATCGTGCTGTTAAATAAATCAAGTGAAAAAACCACAATCCAAAATTTCGTGTTAACGAAAGGGCCTAAACTTTTGACTTTGTGTGCTTTAGTTATGATATTTTATAAAAATATTTTGATATTCACAATGAATTCTCGCAATTTTTGTATGTAAATTCAATTGCCATGCAATAATAGAATGATGAAAAAGAATTACTATGCATCACCCCCAAAATCCATCAAACAAAGCTTCAAATGTAATACGTAAGACTTACTCTTCTTTTTTCACCTAACCCCAGGAATTGCGGAAATAACTAAAAATAAAAACAAACATGCTAAAACAAAACTGATTCCATAATATTTGAAAGATAAAAACAAATCAGAGTTTTTTTTTAAATACCTTCGTAGTGTTTGCATGGCGGCTGTGAGATCTATAGGTCTCAAATTAGCTGCAACCTAAGCATCTATTATTTGCTAATCACTGCATTAATTATAATTATAAGTGGGGATAAATATGAAAACGCGAGTATTGTGTGAGCAGACGGACAAATTGCGTGAAACACAAATTTTTCGAGATTAAACAATTCAAACTTAATCAAATACTCGTAACACCGATTATTTCATGATTCGAAGTTGTAAATTATTCTAAGAGCCATATCAAACAAGAGATTTTAGAGCGATTCCACGATTCCACCGGGATGACGCGGCGATGTCGGGGCTGAAGCCCGGCGATATCGTTCTGTCAACGCCTACGCTCAAAGATCGCTTGTGTGAAATGGCAAGTAGTCTTGACGTATCGTTTAGATTGGTTTGTTTTGTGTCTCGATTAACACACACAATGGAATCACATGCTTCATGCTACAGATTGATCATCTTGCAATGAATAATATTCGAAAAAAAAAGACAATATGAAATAAAAACAAAATTAACAAACAATCAATTATTTAGAATATAAAATTATCAATTACTAATTTCATCACCATCAACACACATTATGGAGATTGTTGGACAAAATAAAGAAATTTACTTTAAAGGGCCGGTGGACACCTGGTGAAACACAGCGCACAGCATTTTTCACTACCAAACCATTATCTACTTTCCTTGCGTTGAAATAGCATCGAAAATCAATTGACACAACTACTAGTCACCGACAGCATCCAAGCGATTTAGGCGCGAAAGTTGCGTTAATTAATTTTCGATTTTATTTCAACGAAAGCAAATTCGATAATGGTTTGACAGTGAAAAACGCTCTGGGCTGCGCTTCGCCAGATGTGCGCCGCGCCAGCTCATAGTAGGAAACAGATGATTAAAAACCCGACATGAAATAAGTGAGATCTACATGTTCACAAAACGATTGAACTTCTACGGAAACAAACCTCTGATCCTTCACTCTGCACCGCATGACAAAATAAAAAATTAATTTGTAAAACAAAACATATAGTTAATCAATGAAATATTAGGATTATGTAAATATTAAATGAAAGGAAAAGTTAATTAATTAGGTAATAAATATCGTTTTTATATGGCAATAGACTGCTTGATAAGCCGTTATAAAAGGGGTGTATACGAAACACAAAAACAGTAAAAAATACTATACATATTGAAAGGGGATTAATAGGTAAAGAAAATAAAAAGAAGGAGAAGACAAGACAAGCAATGCCCGTGTAAGGGGTGAACCTAAATCGGGACGTACCTCGTCACCGTTGGCTGCCTCGGAAGTCTTTTCAGGGTAGACTCCAGCTCGCAGGAAGGACGCCTTCCAAGAGTCAACATCGTCTTGGTTCTCGCACGACAACTCTAGCTGCTTATAATCCTGTTAACAAAAAGTAGTGGATTCATATTAACCTATGGATAGAAAATTAAGTGTTCTTCGCGTGCTACGCTTCCGCAGTTTAAAGGTTGATCGGCATTAGATTCTAGATTAGATCAAACGACTGGTGCAAGCCTGTAGATGGATGACCACAGTGTTGCACATAGAGTGCCTCCTGGCTTCTAAAGGCACGTAAAGCCGCATTTTTAAGTTTTCAAACCGCGTTAAGCCTCTGAACAGGCTTATGACTAGTTACACCTCCACCTGACGGAACTATCCGGGACAGACTGCTTAACGTGCCTTCCGAGATGAAATACCACATAAGCGGTCACCATCCAAAGACTCACCAGACCTGACGTTGCTTAACTTCGGTGATCGTTTCCAAAACGCGTTGAGCGTCTCATTATTATAATTTAGATGCGCTCCTACATCAGCATGAACCGGTAGTTCTAATAGTGTAGATACAGTTTGCTAACCTTGTAAACGTTCCTGCCCTCGGGGTTGAACAGCGCGAACATGTGCCGGCGCGACATGAACCCCTGCTCCAGATCTCGCAGCTTCAGCCCGTCCAGCGGCAGCATGTACTTCTTCTCACGCTCCTCCTCATCCTTGAACCACGAGATGCTCTCCGACGTCAGCACGAACCAGTAGTCGCGGGAACCACCTACAATACAATCAATCAAATCAGCCCACATCAACCCACTACTGAGCATAGGCCTCCCTTTTATTGCGCCATTCTTCACGGTCCTGTTCTAATCTGGTCCAATGCGAACCCGTCACTCTCACAATGTCATCAGACCAACGTGCTGGTGTTCTGCCGACTGACCTCCGTCTCTCTTTTGGCCACCACTCTGATATTTAATATACAATAACGGCAATATCAGAAAACAATACAATATCTCAATGCAAGTCTTTTGTTCTCCGTTCAACGAAAACTAAAATGCGCCTTATGTCAATGCGCGACAGCCTGTAATGTCATGAGGCATTACAGGCTGTCGCGCATTGACATAAGGCGCATTTTAATTTTCGTTTCTGAAGCGCAAAGTTGAGTCGGGATGAGTGCGGTATCTGTTACGGAGATACCGCACTCATTCAAATTTTGCGCGCTTTGCTTGATATTTGGAGCAAAGCTGTCATGAACCTCTTTCGCTAGAATTAGTCTTGTCGCTAGACTCAAATGACTGCAGATTTTTGATATTGAAAATATTAATTCTTTCCAAAGGTGTGTATGTGTTTAGTTGGAAAGCCTCGCAAATAAACAAATATACTAGTTTAAGTGTGCCTGTCCATTGATGCGGAGCGGAAAAACGGAGAAATATTAACCAATAGGATTGCATAGAATCTCCGCAATTTTCTGCGGAGCGGAGAAACGGAGAAATATTAATTTATTGGTTAATATTTCTCCGTTTCTCCGGTCCGCAGCTTCGCTCAGCATCAGTGGACAGGCAGCCTTAACCATTTCGATCCTTAAAGTTCAAATTGAACGTCGATTAGGAAGTATTGAACTAAAAGATTTACATACAAGTTATAACTGTCATTAAGGTTTGATCAGAAAAATAAAACACCTCGCCATGTTGCGGGAAATTATTGGAACTAAGTTTTGTACGTGCCACATTGAAATTAAAGTAGAATAGCCCACAAAGCAGGTTTTTTTAATTTTTGGTCAGACTTTACGTATAACATTATGACATGTCAAGAAAATAATATGAAGTTTACCTTTTAATTATACAGAGTGTAAACTTAAATGCCTTACATACTCAAATGGGTGCTTCACACTATCAAACTGAACTGTAAATTTAAGTGCGTAAAAGGGAGTGCCCCTTTTACGTACTTAAATTTACACCCTGTATAATTAGTATTAATATACAGAAGATGGATTACCTTTCATGATACCCAAGTTATGGATGCACATGTATCCTTTTCTGATGACTTGGTTGCCGAGCGCGCGGTGTCCAGATTTAGAAGAATTTTCCGATTGGTTCTGGGCGCTGCAGGAACATAAGCCCGGCTTGATTATTCAAGTAGACAAAACGTCTTCTATCCAATTTTGAATCGAATTGGGAAGTCAAAACGAATCATGAAAAAAAACACTTTAGCTTTGTCATCGAATTAGAACTTGCAGGGCTTTCAGGCTTACATATTCCATTCAGCGCGAATCAATGAGATAAAATATTTTTAACCATATAAACGTTTGAGTAATAACTACATTTAAATGCCAATAAAACTGCCTTTACAAATTTTTTTTGCAAATTTTCAGATACAGCAGTTGCCAGATTTTTTGAAAATCACTTTTATAATGGTATTTTAAAATGGATTTTCGAAAGCAGTACTTACGTCATAGGTAGTTGGTTTTGCTGGCTGGTATAGAAAAGGTGATTCTTCAATATGTAATTTATAAACAAAAATATAGTGAATTAGTGAAGTCATTTCAAGTTTTATTTAGAGGCAGATACTGCAACACCATGCACACATAATTTAGTTTATAAATATTTTAACTAGGTTCTGATATAATTGGAGGGAGGACACCAATCAATCCATCTGCCCTCTTCAAATGACATCACTGAATAATAAGTTATCATAAAATATATTAATATCTCTCAAAACAAAGTGATCACTGCAATTTTAACCCGTTTTCACCCAGTAATATAGGTCTCAATATCATTATATCAAGAATTTAAACTATATCGAAATACACAATTCTTAAAAAGAAGCGTGTGTGAACATCAAACGGAATGTCATGAGAAATGCACCAAGCCCTTGAATGGGTGTTATAAAACAAGAACAAGAATGAACAAGCAGAATATCATTTATAGTATAAAATGTCTGCCTGAAAGCCCTCAATCTTGTAAAAAATCTACTGATATAAATCTAGCTAAGTAACATGGGATGATCAGTTGAAATGATCGCTTGAAGCATATAAATCTTGAAGCGCAAGCCAGTGGCTACTGGCTGTGTCGAGACAGAAACTGAATTTGTTAGAGTTCGATACAGTATGAGCAGGGACCTTTTTAATATGCTGACGGTTTTTAAGGGGATGATCAGACCATCAAACTGAATAACTTCCTATCTGGGACCAATAACGAAATCGCGATAAAAAATTAGTTGTCCCATAAATTTGGGTTTGCAGTTTAGTGTGTTTGATGGTCTGATCATCCCCTTAAAAAACCTTCATCATATTAAGAACGACCCTATAAAAAACAACGAAACATCGCCTTCAGCGTGTATTCAGACTTGCACTTCGAAACTGTCGAATTAGATCGAAAAAAAGTGTTATGTATGAGATGTCAAACGGGCTTACTTGGCGAATCCAATGAAGTCCTCGTGGTTGGTGTTCATGTAGGCGAGCTCGCAGTCGATGAGGAGCACAAGCTGCTCCTTGCACTGCTGCTCGCGCGAGCGCACGTGCGACATTATGATGCGCTCCGTCTCCTCGCGCAGGCGCGGGTAGCGCGACATCTGTACACAGTCAAATCAGTCAGTGGTTTAGATGAGAGCGTGCGAATCATAGACGGGTATTACACACTCAGTCTCGCGTCCGTCTGGTTCATCAGTCTGGGCACGTCAGACTGACGAATATTATTTAAATATCCTTCAGTCTTAAGTCCCCCTTCAGTCCATCAGTCAGCGGGTTAGACGATCAGTCTGACATCAGTTTAACCAGACTAACGAGAGATTAAGCGTGTAACACTCGTCTTCGGGTTGAACATCATCTGCCAGCGATCAAAAAAGCGATTCCATGCTGACAGACGAGGTTCAACCCTTAAAGGTCCCGATTTTATCTCATATCGTGCGAATCGCCTACAGTTCCATTTGCTCTGAAAAACCATTCCTTCATTTGCTATGAAAACGCTAGGTAAATCGAGAACCGAGCGTATTCGCGTAGCGTAGGAATTTGCGAGGTTCATAAGAGCTTCTACAATCAAAACACTTACTCTTTCAGTACAGAAGCGCACGACATTAGAGAGCTCTTGCACAACCAGATCCACGCATTTGAGGCACGGCTCCTTTAGCCGACCGATCTGCTTCTTTACTATAGCCTCGAACGCCATGTCGGGTGTGAATAGACCCACCTGCAGACAAATACAATTTCTATTAGGTCCAGACATAACGACTTATCTTAGTATTCTAAGCCAATGTCTTCAGTGGACATGTTGCGAAAGACGTTCTGTGTATTGTTTATTTCGCGTATGTGCCAAAGCACAGTTTAAAGATGAACTGAAGACCTTTTAGCGCCACTTGCGTCAACCTGGGCTAGTAAATAACTCAAGAGTTAAATTGATAACTCCGATTTTTTTTCTATACTAAAAATCATGGATTACCAACTTAACCTGGAGACAATTGCTAAACCAGATTGACGCAAGTGGGGTTAACTATGGGAACACACCTGATATCACAAAAAAAAACTGCAATTCCATGCGACACTGCATTGCCTACTCGAATCAAATGTATAAAAAAGCACATTTATTTTACGATACAGGTGACAGGACTATTCAGAAAACAGCAATAATCTCAAAAACGTACGTACGGTATCTTAGCACACCGTAACGTAGGTAGTGGATAGGCTACCCTATACAGGGTGTTAGGCTAAACAGTTGCTTTACTTTATGAGGTGGTTGTACCCGTGATACTGAACAACTTTCCCTAAGAAACCTAAAGGAAATTCCCATAAACAAAATTTGACTTTCCATACTAAATGCACTCAGCTGATCTAACATTTGTATGAAAAGTAGAAAAAAGTTTTTGCTTTTTTCCTATAGGGTTCTTGTGGAAAGTTGTTCAGTATCATGGGTACCCTTAAAGTAATACCACGGTTTACCCTAATACATTTCAGAGTTGATAGAGAACTTTAAATGCTAAATACAATACGTACCCTAATACCGTGTATATTTCGAATAGCGAACGCAATCTCCCTACGCAGCTCCTTCTCATCGAACTCCATCTTGACGATCTCGAAGGGGAATCGCTCGTGGAACAGCCGGTTGATCTTCGCGCCTCCAGACAGCTCGTTCGTGTTGATCTGCGCCGATCCCGAACCTTCGATCGTACGCTCGAAGTCCGTTTGTAGCTGCTGGATCATTCTACACAAAACATAATGTTATTTATATAAAAGACATAATAGAATTAAGTCGTGGCAAATTGGAAATCAGCTATGACTACAATGTGAAATTCTTTTTTTTGGAAATGTTATGCAAGTAAGATTGAGGGCAACAAGTACCATCTTAAACATACCGCATTATATTACGAACGTTAATCATGATAAAGACAGCAATTTGGACGTATTGATTATTTCATGATTTTCTATATTCTTGTAAAAGGAATATATGTATAAATAGAATTATAACTAATTACTTACTGTAGCATAGCCTTAGTCTTAATAGACGGATCATCGGGTCTGAAGTGTTTGTATTGGTCGACATCCTTCTCGAGGGTGAGCAACTGTTTCTGCAGTTTATCTCTAAGGCCGGGCAGCGTGTCCCGGATGTGGTTGGTCAGTTGTTGGTTGAGCACACGCTGCAGGAACGGCGTGCCGAGTCGATCCGCCAAATGCCGGTATGACGGGTGGCTGTGGAAAGAAAAACGGGTTAAGTGATCTGTTCTTCTTCTGCTGCCTCCATGTCGATTCGATGGCATGTCACTTAGTTTGACCTGCGATAGAGGTTCTAGCCAGTGAAATACAGGAACATCGTCGTAGAACCATTGACACGAACAGAATAAGACAGAGGCTGATTTTGTTCAAAAAATCGTGTACAAGGTGTTACAAAAATACAAATTAACATTCAAGGGGGTGGTTTAGCCCATCAAACTGAACAACTTTCAGTGTGAGACCAATATCGAAATCGCGAAAAAAATCTGATGTTTCATACTAAACTACAAATCGACTCGAGCTAAATGTATGGGACAGTAGATTTTTTTTTCGCGATTTCGATGTTGGTCCCATAGTGAAAGTTGTTCAGTTTGTTGGTCTAAACAACCCCCTTAAAAGTTTTAAACGTTTATTTTTGCTTTTGTAACTGTATAGAAAATAAATTAAATATTTTCCACAAGATCGTTTCAAAGTTTTCTTATTCATTAAGATTAATTATTCATTGCGTTGTCATCATTAGAATGTTCAACCAAGAAAGAGATAATACACAAGAGATACCACCACTAATCATACCATATATCATCAAATAATCATATCAACATACCTAAGGAAGAACTTCCTTTCAGCAGCGAGCGCGGCACTTATGTCCTTGCGTCCATCAATGTCCTTCTGTGACCGATTCACGACCCCGATGTAACCCCGCCGTAATGGCAGTAACTTGTTCTCCAGTACGTCCCTCGCGTCCGTGCCTTCGTCCATCAAATCCAGCTTCGTTATCACGCCGATTGTGCGAAGACCTGTACATTTAAAAAGTAATATAGTTTTAAGAGAACGTCGGTGGCGCGTTGCGGAGACGTATGGACACTGCATCATGAGGGGCCGGGTTCGAATCCGCACGGATGGCTTGCCATGTACCAATGAGTTTTTCTAACTTATGTACGTCATGCCGACAACTCTAAAACGGTGAAGGAAAACATCGTGAGGAAGCTTGCATACGCTGAAGAAGAAATTCTAATGCATATTTTGAAGTCCTCCTTGAGGGTAGTCCTGAGCCCTGCAGTGGGACGTATATAGGCTGATGATGATAGTTTAAAGGAGTGAGCGTTATAGTTAGAAAATAATCATGAACGAGTTGAATCTTGAAATAGTTATGCAGGCAGGAATTTGTAACAATACACATAACTCGAAGATTCCAATTCTGCTAAACGTGACATAGTACGCACGAAAATCCATAATAATTGCATCACACCAATCATGGGCGTATTTAGTAGAGCCTCGAGTTCCTTGTAGCACTCTGTCTTCCGTACGTTTGGAGGTTAATATGTGTGCATTGGGGGAGGCTTATGTCCAGCAGCGGACGTCCATCGGCTGAGATGATGATGGTGATGATATGAGTGTATCAGGAATTTCCCGATTTGCGCCCTTAGGCCAAAAGCAGGGTACGCCCACGCCCATTACACTATTTAAAAAACTCTAGTTATAAAAAAAAACTCTAACTTATGTACCACCGCCGATGTTATATCGAATTTACTATTTTCACTCATATGCATTATAGCTTTAGTAGAAATGAAGTCAATTCATAAGTGTACATTAAACATAGTTTTATCATTAAACATAGTTTTATCATACGCTTACCTTGAGGGTCTACTTCTTTGGCAAGTTTCAAAGCATCACTGTTTGCCAAGTCAGTGTTCGCCGGTGTAACGGCCAGGATGAGGCAGGACTCGCGGCGGATGAACTGGAAGATCATGCCTTTGATCTGCTGTTCGATGTCTACGGGCTGATCGCCGATCGGCACCTTTGTGAGACCCGGCAAATCGATCAGGGTCAAGTTAAGAACTGGAATTAAAAGGAAACAATGTACTATGCTGTTATATTGATCAATAAAATAGATAAAGGAAATCGTAAAATAAAAACGAGATGCCACTTCAAAAACTTTTACAACATTCCATATGTATAATATTTATACTAAAAGGAGTATCAAAAGTAATACGAAAAATTGTACTTAAAATAAATTAACTGATGATATTTTATAATAAACAAAGATTTTGATTAACTACTTATAATAATTATTTACAAAATTTTTCCTGTTCTTTGTAAATGATTGCATTTTTAACTCAAATTAAAAAGAGTATCGTGTAAATAAACTATTACGGTATATGAAAAGCGAAGAAATTTCTGTCGAACTAGTTTATTCGTGAGCTATAACATGCGTCCCACATAAACACTGTATTGGGCGAATTGTTTAAAACATACTTGTTATTAAAACCGAACACATCGCGTGCCAAAATATTTCTTGCTATATCAACGCGTACCGTATTGAAACAGGAAGCTTATAATATGTCGACTTGAAGACAAACACAAGGTTATTGTTGTCCAAAATTAATGGGTTATGTCTTCGATCAAAGTAAAATGAATGGATGGGCCTAAAGAAGAGAAAAATAAGTCAAAACAATTGCTAGTCAATATTGCCTTTATTTTGACGAAACGTCTCAGTTATTAATTTATTTGTGGTTGGGCTATTGCAACCTAGGATCGTTATGTAACACTGGGACCAGCGCTGGTCCTTTGTGTTCGCCCAAAGATCACCCATATTTTACACATACCTCCGAAGTAATGGTATTTACTTTTCATTCTCGGGAATGCAGGTTTCCTCACGCTGTTTCCCTTCACCGCCGAGCTAGTAAATGATTACATAAATTCCGAAGAACTTGTGGTACAGGCCAGGAATCGAACCGCCGCCTCATGATTGAGGCGCTAGCTCTCTTCCGTATGGGCTATCATCGTTCTTCGCTCGTCTCAGGAATACTTTAAATACGTAACTAAGATGACAGACCAAGTGCATGCCGGCATGTGTGGCGCTTTGTGTGTTTCAACTAAATGCGATTTGGGCCTATCCATTTATTTTACTTTGATCGAAGCGTTATGTTGTTTTTACGTTGAATAGAGCCCTTTTCATTTGCTATGTAAGTTAGTACCGTAAGCACTAATCGATTGACTCATCGCTTGGTCGTCGGTAGGCTGCATATGCGAGATGAGTAACTCGATTAGAAACAGATAAACTCGATGTAACAGTAAATTCTGAAGAGGCATAGCATATGCTCACGACTATATTCCCGAGGGGGGTAGTCAGAGATATTCTGAAACCTCAGAACATACACACTTCACTAGTACCGAAACTCTGTTCTGAATCTTATAAAATAGGTCGTTAACAATGCTGTCTACAAAATAATAATTCACACGATCAACGTGAATCAGTCAAACAGATAAAGTGTTGTTAAAGATAAGATAAGTCTAGATTTTATGTCAAATATAAATATTTCATGACCCATTGAAAAAACTAAGAAATAACCGAAAAACAATAGTTCTTGCTATATTATGAATACAGATAGTATAAAACATTGAATTGCCTCTCCATCTCATGCCATGGGCTACGATCATAAGCTCCATTCGCGTGCACGTGTCCGGGCAGGAAGGACAAGATATGAGACGGGCCATAGTCTGAGGAGCAACATCACATTCACACCTGAAGTCTGATCCATCGACGAAACCTATCCTAGGTTCTCAGTACTCCGGCCGAATTGGATCCGGAAAAATACTTTGATCAACGTAAAGACATTCTTTCAACCTAACAATATTATTGTTCCGAGAAAATAGGTTTTAGGTCATCGATTTCATACATTGCCCGATTTCAATTCGTGTTATCTGGCGCCAATTTAGCTTCTAAGGGACAATTATGTTAACAATGTATAAATTATCACACTGTTAATTATATACGAGGTATATTTTCAATTACTCGGCCAGTGGCTTTATCTTGAGTGATTGGTTAACATTTTAGACATTATAACTATGGACGAGTTACGCGTGTAATTCTACTAACTTTTCTGACACTTTTTGCGGGGGACGAGGTAGACGAAATGCGCTACTTTGAATTTCATTCCATTACTTTAGATTCTAATTCTGATTGCTAAAAATAGTCTCGTGAGAACCCCTAACGCGACTATTTTGAAGTTATTGTTTCGCAATTATAGGCTGTCTCGTTTAGTGATAAGATATAAAATTGTATGCAAATGCACATGATCAATTGATCTTGTAGCATGGCAGAGGGGAAATGCTACTGCAAGGCTGTTCCCTAGTTATATTGTCTAAGGTTAACATTGACTCAGTATTCTGTCATTTATGGCATCACCAGATGAGCTAGCTCATTTATTACAGAAATATGCATGCTCTATAGGTATAATATACTTAAAGCATGTATTACTGAGTAATCTGATAATTGAATGTATTTATAATAGGTTTATTATGTATTTTTGCTTTTTGTTTTTTATTTGCTGTTAACTGCTCCTATTTGATTATATTTCTGGAAACACCGCCTACCTTTATTCGATCACCGTTTCCTCTAACCTAAGGTTATCTGGAAGAAATCGCTTCTTAGCGATAAGACCGCCTTATTTTGTAACTTTTGTTTTATTTTCTCTCTGTATTTTACTGTTTCTATTTTGGTGTAAAATAAAGTACATTTGATTGATTGATTAATTGAATTACTGTTGCATTATAACAAGATGTATAATTTTAAATTTGTCTATATGTATCCACTGCACATTATTAAGAAGCATTTTTAGTCGGGGAAATCTACGGATTTTTGTAGGGAGTAGGTTGCAGGTTGGAATATAGTAGATGCATACCTGAAAAACATAAATTCTCAATAATCCCCGATTTTTTATGTTGTATTATTGAATAATTAAGACATTTACAAAACATTAAATTTAGGTACTTATGAACAAAAAATGGAAAACTGGTGATTTTGTACAGGATGGCTTCGATTAATACGTTTTACTTATAACAATAATAATCCACGGTTAATATCGTTAATTTGGGTAGATATTTAATATTTTGTAAGTCTTCAAAAACGACAACTTCAAAACTAAATTATTTACTGTTTGTTTTTACACATTAAATTTGCCTTTTGATAATTAACTGTCTCTATTACTGGTATGCTGGTCGAAATATTTTTAGAAATAAGCTTGCCATTTGTACATTAATATCGATTTTAAGGTATTTCTCAGGTTCCTGAGCCTATATAACCACGAAATCTCGACAAAAGTGTTATAAACTAACAGTAATATTATTTCAACCACAATTTACTAAAGTGTCTTTAATGCAATCTCAAACCTTATTTTTCCTAGACTATTTACCGCTCAGTAATCTCAATCAAACATGATAACCTAAAATAAAAATATTTATTCTTATATTTGTGATATTATTGTTCATATCGAAGAATATGTATTCAGTTGTGATATAGGTCAATGACACCACTACATTCCGTCCGATTAATCGGAAATAGACCTATCAAAGGTGAACGATTGCGCAGCCTTGTGACGCGCCGGCAATTTAGATGATTGTCGTGTCATCTTGTGTCCTTATAGGTACAATACACTACGACAAGGAGGCATTCCAAGTCAATATTTAACTACGCAAACACACGGTAGGGGGAATCAAGTGATTTTAGATTACAATTACAAGGGTTTCCTTAAACGTGACCACAGTACATTTCTACTAACATACGTGTTTTAGGGTTCCGTAGTCAAACAAGGAATCCTTATAATTTCGTCCATTCTGTCCGTCAAAAGTCAAAAATTCAAATTCAAAATAATATCACATAGATAACTTTTTGACGTCATGTTTTTGAATCTACCACCGCGTCGGAAGGTGTTTCGTTGTAGAGAACATGCGGCCAGAAACTCTACAACACACTTCTTTTAAACAAAACAAAATATACAAAGTACTATTACATAAATCCAATATTAAATTACGTAGTGTAACATTTGTGTCTGTCTGTCTCTCTGTATGCCCCGCCTCAATAACTCGCTCATTTTTGCACCTATTGAATTGAAATTTGGCATGAACACAGATAACAGTACCACGCAACGAAAGAAGGGTTAGAAAAAATTTGTTTTTTTTTAATCGAGTAAGGTGTCTTTGGATATGTCTTGTCCGATGGAACAAAACCCCCATAGCAACTTAATCGATATAATGCTTCTGTCTCGAGATATCGCTGCGCTCAAAGTCAAAAATTAATAATCGTCTTTAAGTAAGATAATCGATTTTACTACTTTTTTCTTACTCTACTTATACAATGGCTACGGAACCCTATCATGGGCGAGTCCGGCAAGCTCTTGGCCGGTTTTTCTTTGTTTCCTACGGTTCTCCATATTTATAAAAGTGACTGTATATGGTATCTCGAGGACAGTAAATCACCATGTAAGAACAAGCCGTTAAATAACATCAACTAGCAGAAACCTGTTCAATTATAAAACGTCTGAGCCGAGGTACTTCGTGTGAACTTGGTATTAACCTTATTACGAACACTTAGGTGCACAGGTCAATTAATTAACAACATTCCATTACGTTAACTATATTTCATTAGTTATTGATTTTTTTTTAAAACGTGGTGTCCAGTGGCGAGTAACCTAGCCTGCCATGCAGGAGGCGATGGTTCGATCCCCGTCCAGGCCGACTCATACCAATTAGTTTTTCGGAATTTATGTGCGATTTGTAACGCCACTGGTTTTTCGGTGAAGGAAAACATCGTGAGGAAACTTGTATGCTTCAATTTCGAGGCATGTATTGTACCCACTGTCCATTATAAGTGGCGACGGGCTCACACCCCGTCACACTGGACAGAGTTTCGGTACTACTCGTGAAACGTGGATGTTCTGAGGTTTCAGAATATCGCTGACTACCCCCTCGGGGAATATAGTCGTGAGCATATGCTTACGCTTGATTTCAAAATAAAGATACGATATTACAATCTATCAAGTCAATATTGAAGCAGTACATATAGGGTATACAAACTAATATATCAGCCTATTGTTGAAGCGTCACTTCACAAATCGATTTTTCCTTACAATACGTCTCGAAACAGCTGAAGTTGAAAACTAGACCTTACCGTTAGGTGAGTAGACGCGCAAGTTGATTGGCACGGGCGATATGCCCTTGTTGGAGCCGGTGATGCGGTCGGTCTCCGCCTCAATCTCGCCGCGAACCTCGTTGAAGTCCACGAACTTCTTGCCCTTGCAGTGGAGAAACTCTGCATATTCTGTTTATAAAGAGTAGCAATTTTTCTAATAGTTTTATGGGTTCAATTTGAAACTTTTCTAAATATACAATACGGGTGAAATTGAAATTATTGGCTTCCTTTTAATCTAAGAGACTAGTACCTATCAAACTGAACAACTTTTGATATGGGAGCAAAACGATCGTAGCAAAAATAAATCTGCTGTTTCATACATTTAGAACAGCAGATTTTTTTTGCTACAATCGGTTTGCTGCCATAGTAAAAGTTGTTCAGTTTGATGGGTAGAATCTTAGTTTAAAAGGATGACAACGATTTTAATTTCACCTTGTAAATTGTTGACACTCTTTCGAAGTAACATAGACAACTTAACCTAAGGCCTATCTCGAAAATAACAGTTTCAAGGAATATCTAAGATAATTACTGTAGTTATTGTATGACTCAGTTTAATTGGTTGTCTTTTCAATACATAAACCCTACTTTGCGCTGATGAGTAGTATATTACGTACCTTATGCGTAAAGTAATATCGTAAAATCTGTGGCTTTTTCCATCCTGCCATGTCTTACAGGAAGATTGGTAATAGAATGAAGTCGTATAACGTCATTCCATTGATCCATCCCGTACCGTTCACGACTGAGAATTAATATTAATAATTGACCCGGACATGCGTTACTCAACCAGGATGGAAGCGCATAAGGGAAAGCCGGACGTCACATCACGTTTATGGGAAATTGATCGATAGTTTCTCGAGATATAACAGTACTTCTACGAGAACATGCGCTCCACGGACTGGTGGTATTACCCACTAGAAGCACTACTAAGAATAAGAAACCTATGGAGTAGGAGCAGGCAATATTAGGGTGGACGCACAAACATCCGCGCCGTGGACGTTGCGGCCTCATCTGTCATTTCATACAAATTCTGCGTGCGGCGCGGATAGGTGTCCGCTGTGTGGTCACCTTTATCGTAGTCATAGAAGATCACTTTTATCTATCCATCCATATTTGAGGAAGCTAGGTCATTCGACGTAATACTCACAAAGTCAGTCATCTTTTGTTTATACCGGTATTATATGAGATACGCTCATCACGTCATTGCTCCGAGAAACTGATAAGAGCAAAAACTGAACAAGAACAGGGAGGCTAGTTACAATCAAATTCTTTGAAACCACAAAAAACCGGCTACAATAAAACGTTTATAAATAATGCAATGACTTGCTGTAAACTAAGTTTCCCAACCGATTTCTTGACTTTGAATTTTTGCAAATATAGCTACCTAGCTAAAAAGGGAGTGTTTACAATTACTGTGGATGAAGTAAGCCAATTAGTTGTTTCAATTTAGCATTGAGCAGACGGCTGAAGGTTAACGATCACCCATTTGTATGTGGAAAACAAAAACTGGTACATTAGCATTACCAACCCATCACGAACCACTTGAAAGCATGCTTGCTCTCGATCTATCTTTAACTTCATAAGTACAACATTACATAGAAAAAAATTAACTGAACATTTGAGTAAATCGTTGACTGTAAGTATAACTATTAGAATAATATGAGTATAAGCAGGCCTCCGTCACTCGGCCTTAGCATGCCACCCGCAGAAAACGACAAAAATCTAGACGTGTCTTTGTTACTTTCCGTATGCGAAAACGAGTGCGCATGACCGTTTTGTTGCCCATCGTGCGTGGCTTGCTATCCCTACTGATAAGAACATAAACTTTAGCTAACAACGTTGAATCAAGCCCCTTTTGCGGAAATAAAGGGTGTAATGTATCTGTTACGTAGTAACTCTTTAGTAATCTGTGGTAAAAGTATTATTTTATAGTGTCTTACCTGCATTTGCGTGTATAAGTTGCAGAATCAATGGACGTCGAGTTACGATGCCTGACCCTCGAGGCAAGAAGTCCCTAGAACAAAAGAAACATTCACTTATTTTAAATTTTCTTCGACACCCTTATCTACATAGTAGGTATACACGGCGACACATCAAGCTACACAAAACGTAACATATAATGTTGGATAGCGTATAACGTCGCGCGGCCAGCTTTTTTTGGTTTTGCGTAGCTTGATTTGTCGCCGTGTGTACACAGTTTCATTAGTCCTTAAATATTTGTATAAATCTGCTACTGGTGAAGTATCATCATCACTATAGTATACATATGTATATGCACATAATTATAAGTCCCCCGCCGAGTTTTTCTGTCGTCATGTCTGTCTGTAATACAGACTCTGTATAGGCTAATCTCAAAAACTACTGTACCTAAGGCTTTGACACGGTTTTCACTAATGCATTTATGAAGAGACGTATGGATGTGGATGGGACGAAAGAGGTATGTAAGGATCGTAGTAGATGGCGCGCCCTGGTCTCTGCCTACCCCACTGGGAAAGAGGGGTAACGTTATACAGGGTCCTTCTTAATATGCTGACACTTTTTAAGGGGATAATCAGACCGTCACACTGAACAACTTTCTCTATGGCACCAACATCGAAATCGCGAAAAAAAAATCGGATGTCCCATACATTTGGCTCGAGTAGGTTTGCAGTTTTGTATAGAACAGATGATTTTTTTTTGCGATTTCAATGTTGGTGCCATGGAGAAAGTTGTTCAATTTGACGGTCTGATCATCCGCTTAAAGTGTCAGCATATTAAGAAGGACCCTGTAGATAGATAGATAGATTCACAAGGAAGGTTTCTGTACTCGTGCAAAACCGGGGCGAGTCGCTAAATTATTATAAACTGATATTTCCTGTAGTGAAATAATGATAATATTTTTCATTCATTCAAGGAAACATAAATAAATCAAACAATCATAATTAATTTTCACTTATAATGATAACATACAGTCAAGTACGCTAGCAGATAAATCGAGTTGAATTTGAGGTTTACTAAAATAATGACTACACTGTATGTTATTATACAGGGTCCTTCTTAATATGCTGACACTTTCTTAAGGGGATGATCAAACCATCAAACTGCACAACTTTCTCTATGGGACCAACATCGAAATCGCGAAAAAAAAATCTGCTGTCCCATACATTTGGCTCGAGTGAGATTTCAGTTTAGTATGGAATAGCTGATTTTATTTTCGCGATTTCGATGTTGGTCCCATGGAGAAAATTGTTCAGTTTGATGGTCTGATCATCCCCTTAAAAGTATCAGCATGTTAAGAAGGACCCTGTATACAAGGTGTTACAAAAATACAAATAAACATTTAATGAAACTTGTTTAATGAAACATCAAACTGAACAAGTTTCACTATAGGACCAATTTCGAAATCGCGAAAAAAAATCAGATGTTCCATACTAAACTACAAATCTACTCGAGCTAAATGTATGAGACAGCAGATTTTTTTTTCGCGATTTCATAGTTGGTCCCTTAATGAAAGTCGTTCAGTTTGATGGTCTAAGCAACCCCCTTAAAGTTATATTTTTACTATTGTAACTCCTTATATATTTTACATATGTTATTTTAGTTTTCTTCCCGACTAAATATTGCGCCAGGAGGAGGGGTAATGACGTCGCTAAATTCCTTTTATAGTTTTTTATTCTAAGTTGCAATAACCTTCGCCAATAATATTCCTTATTCCATAAATGATAATGATAACACATACAAAACCTCGTTACCTAATAATTGTGTAGGTATAATTTCAAGATAATTCCTATAGTTGTGATTAACTCTACAATCCATCATTTTGCTACAAACATGAAACAAACCACAGACCACTGTTTAAGATTATTATTTAAGTATTATCTTATGAACCTTGAACTTTAGCTGATGTATGTCAGACAATGTGAATTTGAGACTCATTCACAAAATGATTCACAGTTTCACACACAGTAAGTACCAACTAAATGCTTGTAATTGTAGGCAGTGATTTGCCAAAAGTTGATGTAAAAGACGACCATCACATCCCTTCAGGAACATCATGTTGAATTCTTATAATGTTCATCATTCTCTTGCTCTTATACCATTACTTGGGGTCGGCGCAATACGTCATCTTCCTCCTTTCATATACAGGGTGAAATTGATATCATTAGCATCCTTTTAAACCAAAAATCTACCCATCAAACTGAACAACTTTGAATATGGGAGCAAACAGATCGAAGCAAAAAAAAACAGCTTTTCCATACTAAACTGCAATGCCTACTCGACTCAGGTGTCTGCGTATTATTTTTTTGCTCTGGTCGGTGTGCCCCCATAAGAAAAGTTGTTCAGTTTGATGGGTAGGCTCTTAGTTTAAAAGGATGATAAAGATATCAATTTCACCGTGTATATTCGCTATCATTTCAGCACTCACTTCTATCTTACGACATAATTATCATCCTTCACATTTCATAAAATGGTGAACTTTTTATCTTATAAAGTTGAATTCTAAAAAATTTTACGGTTGTTGAAATTTCGTATCCGAAATCCACATAGACGAAATTGTGGATAAAATATTGTATTTAGAATTTAAAAGTATTGTATAATATTATTTAGTAATCAACCTCATGCCATTAGGTCTGAAACATATAATCTACACAAATAAATGCACAAAATAGAAGCTTGCCAATGGGTGAAAATTATGTTGAATGTCTGTATTTGATTGATTTAAATTTAGTCAATTCAAATTGAGCATAGTTTTAATTGAACCATGAATTCAATTCAATTTGCCAATCTCTTGCCAATGTTTGCAAATTATGTTGAATACTTACCATTCTTTCATTGATATAAATTTATTCATTAAAATTGAGCATAATGTGGTTTTAAAACTATAATATCAAATTCAATTCATATTTGAATAAAAAACAAATGTTTATCTGTGTTCATGTCATGTTCATATGTACCTATTTATTACGGTATCTAAGCTTTTCACCTTAGATTTGCTTTTCTAGCATGCTACGTAAGACGATGCGAAAAAACGAGAAAATCATTATGCACTCTCATTTTGACGTGCAAGAAAGCACAAGACAGATACACATCTCTATCTTTTGCGTTTTCTCGAGGGTGGATAAGCCCATATTACAAAAATGTCCCTGACGCCCTAACTAAGGCGCGGTTTATACAGAATAGACATGTGGCGGTGGCGGATAGTCAAAGTAACACAATTATAAACCTTATAGTATGGCGCATAGCGTCGTTTGGAGAATTACGCCCGCGCCTCTAGCCGACGTCACCTGGAGGCGCGGGCGCGATTCTCCTTTACGACAAAAACGACGCTATGCCACGTACTATAGGGTTTATATTGTCTTACTTAGATTATCCGCCACCGCCACACGTCTCTTCTGTATAAACCGTGGCTAACAATTGGATATGAACATAAGTTTGTATGATCATTATCTAGGTATGCAGTTGTACTATTACAACTGCTTTATCTATTAAAGTGACTCATGAATGTTATCTAAATAAGTTATTTCATTTTAAACATTAACACAACTGCTTAACCGAGCCGTGGTGGTCCAGTGGCAAGTAAAAAAAATAAAATCATGGTATGAAACATCTTTGAATTCATACAATGAGTTTTAAATCTATAATAAAACTATTTAGCCTATATGACCTAACTTTAGGGCAAAAGGCTGAATTCTGTTCCTGTCTTTTAATTTGAAATAATAATATAAAGGTTTTTTGCAATATAATTCCAATCTGTTGTGTTTGCTTGAAAAATGGAAGTAGTTTAGTCGCCTAAACCGAAATCAATTAAACTATTTTAAACTTAGAAATTTTCATTCAAAATGTTCATCTATTATTCAATATTAGTAGGGCATAATAAAGTTTTTCAAGTTGTTTGTAGTTTGTGTGTAATTTGTAAGAATAGTAACATTAGTTTTAATTTTTTTTAACTACTGGAATGACATAAACTATCTCAGAATTATGTATAGCATTACATACAGGATTGTACAGGATAGCATTCATCACACAAACGAAAGTCACAGGCAAAATCTTGTATATTGTAAATAAAACCAAACCCAACAATTGATAATAAAGCTGTGATAGTAATTCAGGACACATTATACTGATAATAAAGTATCAAAGACAATATCCGTTGCTCTACTGAATAGCATTTTATTTAACTGTTTCGAACTTTATGCCTACTTCTGGAGGTGGCTTTTAACCAGAAAGGATTCATATCAAGGAAAACTACTAATCTTATCTTATTATGGGGGCTGGCATGCCAACAACACTACAACCCATGGGATCTTTTGTGTTGACCCGTACATATTTATTCTTCACCCTTCACAAACTTGGGAAATGAGGGAGGCAATTCCATTCAGGGGAAGAAACCTACTAAATTTCGAAAAGTACAAAACACCTTTTTTATTTTATAACTGCAATAAATAAAGTGGGTGGACGGAATCTTGGCCAGACGGAATAATGGCAGATCGATAAAAGCATTGACGAAATAGTGAATGTGGGAGGGAGAGGAGATAGTCAGTAGGTAGACCAGCATCCAAATGGTTGGACCACTTTTAATAGAGTGACCAACAAACAGTGGATTTGACTAGGATGGCACTGTTATAATTGGCGTGAAAATGAAGAGGCCCAGCAGTGGGGTTCACCAGGCTGATAAAGAGGATGAACAAACAAAGTATTTTCTATCATTCATGCAAAAGAACTTGTGACAGGCTTCTCAAACAGACATACCTCGGATGCCATCAATTCAAACCGCAGTGACTTAAGGCTTTTGGTACGAACCTTAACAGGACACTGCAAGTTAAACAAACATCTACAAAAAATGGGGCTTGTGGATTCACCCACTTGTGAAGCAGTGGAAAGGACCATACACCTCCTCTACGAATTCGAAGTGCTCATTCACAGCAGGATTCGTCATCTAGGTGGATATGTAGTAACACCTACTGACATTAGGGACCTCCCCTCCAAAAAGAATAACGTGGTTCATGAAGCCCGTGGGCCTAGGAAATGACCATAAGGTCAAGGGTGACAGCTACAATAGATCTGTCCGAGTTGCAGTTGCTATTGGTCATTGACCATGCCTTCACAACCAAATAATAATTAAAGTATTTTCTAATAATGTGCATTGGCCACGTTTTAATGTTATAAAGCTGTTTTATTTTAAAACAAGTCTACATGGTCTTACAATAATTGTTTAGATGTTTGTCAAAGAACTAAGTAGGTATTAAGTTGTATCATTTGTACAGTTTATTCTCAGTTAAAATCTTTATGGTGACAATTAATTTGTAGATTTCACTCACAGGCACATATGGTTTATCCTGTAACTAGCAACCCACCTCGGCTTCGCACAGGTGCAATGCAAATATAAACCTTGCTCTTGAATCACACTATCTATTAAAAAAAAACGCATCAAAATCCGATGCATTGTTTTAAAGATCTAAGCATACATAGGGACTCAGACAGCAGGAAGCAACTTTGTTTTATACTATGTAGTGATACACTATTATCTTGAGTTTGTAAAAAAATCAATCAAAATTGAAATAGCATCTGAAATATCCTACAATACAATCAATGGATTGCTGTGAAAACAGATCAATGGATTTATAAGTGTAAGGATTATGCTTGCTACTATATTCCCTGAGGCATAGTAAGAGATATTCTCACTGGCAAGACGAAAACTGTGTCCAGTGTGACGGGTAGAGAGCCCGTCACCACTTACAATGGATAGTGGGTACAATACACACCTTGATATTGAAGCATGCAGGTTTCCTCAATGGATTTATAGAGGCCTTATAATGACTACAAGAATGATACAAGTATAATGTTAACTATTATAATCATAGAAGATATTTACAACAACAAAAATTTATGATATGGTTTTTAGGTGTCCCTGACTCCAAATCAACGTTTTTTAGAATTATTGTCTGTCTGTTTGTGTTTGTTTGTGTGAGCATCACCCGAAAACTACTGAACCGATTTTGATGACCACCCCTAAGATGACACTGAATTTTTTTTGGTTTGATAGCTTATGATATGACTTAAAACCTGGTATATAATTTGTGCGGTCTAAGTCATGGGTTATCTCTAGTTATTTATAATGGCAGACACATAAAAGCCCAAATTTCACAGACATTTAGAAAGACAGTATTGAATACAGGCAGGAACAAACATTATTCTTTGTTTACTACAACAAGAATCAAGTATCACTAACAGTATGATAGTGGTAAAAAGCCATTTTCATATCAATATTCAAGGTATTGTATGACTCATCGAATATAACAAACCAAACTACTTTAAATTGTGAAAATAGTAATACTTAATACCAAATAACAATTTATTTTTAGAAACGGCCACAATAAAGTTCAGATAGTGATAATGTAAATGTTGTAAATAGGCAAAAAGGTAAACAGGAACTATAAGGTTTTCAGCAATATAGGGAAACGATAGCGACATGGTCTCTTGGCTCTTGAACTCGCTAGTTCCGTCACAGTAATGCAAGGCTCACCTGCCGACAAAGTTTTCTAGCACTGAACTCTTCCCAGCAGATTGACCACCCACAACAGCAATTTGTGGAAGATCCAAAGACATGTGCACGCCCATATGCACAAATGCATCTTGTAATTTGTTTACGATGGGGATCAATTGCTGCATTCCAAAATTCCCAGCCATTTTTTCTGAGATACATTAAAGTTTTTACACTTGAAAATCACTAGCACTCGCTCATCATCCAATTCATCATCGATAAACTATTTTTTTTTTCAATATGGTGGGTGGTGGTGGTTACGTTTCGATTTCGCCTGTCAAAACTTTGTGGCACTTGGCGGCACAGGCATCAAAACAGTAGCTGTCTCTTTCTATCCTACACTCTTCGTCGTACATAAATGTGAGATGGAATGAAACGAACAACAGAATACCCAATCAAAATTAAAAACTAAATAAAGACAGTGGTACATGTAAGGCCAATTATTTCTATCCAATTTCCACCACTCTGTTCAAAAATAACTATAAATAATGCGTAGTAAAGAATGACATTTCACACATTAGAAAATCAATATTTCTTGACATGCGCACTAAATGTAGGCCAGCGGGTGAAAATATCTCAAATTTTTATCATTTTCGAAAAAAATCACACATTATTCACAATGAAATCAATAATTTTAATGACTAGATCTTTTGTTTTCATTAATAAAGCCATCTAAACAAATGATCTACTCTAGAATATGTTAAAGTGAACGTCCTTACCTACCTACTAATGTTTTTGAATTTTAATTAAATAATACCTACACATCATTAGAGTAATCATTTAACAATTATGTTGTTTATTAAGTAAGTTAGTAGTTAATTTATGGCATATCCGTTTTATACAGATACCTACTAACATTACTGACATCGGACAGAGCAATTTATTAACAAGACTGTAGAATAAACTACAATCATTTTATTAAAATTATAAATACTTGGATATCACGTTAGTCACTCACCTGCCCACAAAATTTTCTAACACTGAACTTTTTCCTGCTGATTGTCCACCAACTACTGCTATTTGTGGTAAATCCAACTGCATATGCACACCCAATTGTGTAAAAGCATCTTGGAGCTTATTAACAATTGGGATCAATTGTTCCATTCCCATATTCCCGGACATGGCTGCCGGTTTTCTCAAACACTCCTCGTTTTATGAGCTTCTCCGCAGATCTTTGAATACTGATTTTCCGTTCATCAATATGGTACAAGACATGAAATTGCGCATGCGTAAGTGAAGAGAGCAACCAACAATACACCCATCTCTACTAGAAAAATCATTGAAACTCTATCTAATCATAAGTACCTACTAATGAGTTGTGACTTTGAATTTTCATTCATTTCTCCCAAATCATTGATTTCTCCAAAATCATTGTTATCGGGAGGAAAATTTGTTTATACAGTAAATTATGTTTTATTTTTCTTAAATCCAAATCTATGTTTTGGTGACCTAGATTTTGAAATTAAGAATTTCACACACCTACCTACACTACATTACATAAACTCACGACCATAAGTCCCATCAGATTGAGTTTTATAAAGTAGGTATAATTATTATAGAATGGAGAGTTTTCTGATATATTTTAAATGTAGCTAAACATGCCTCGAAAGATGGCGTTAACAGACCTGGGCACATGCATAGATTATAATAGTAGGTACACAATTGAAACGAAACTCCCGCGTTAAATGTCAAGCAAGATACGCCTACCATCTCGTGTTGGTTTAACCATAGTTTCGCTTCTGTAGTGTAATATTATTATCTGTATATCTATGACCTGGGCTCGAAGATGTAAATTTACTTCTTAAAAATTTTAAATACATGCTCGTCACTGGTTCAGACGCATCCGTTGCTAGAGTCTCTTTTCATACAGTTTTTGAGAGTTACGTGGTTATTATCTAATCTACAATTATATATTTTAACGGGTTCTTACCGCGTTTTCGTATATTTGAGTTCCCGATTTGCCACAGCACTGTTTTTAAAAAAAATGTTGGCATGCCATAGAAGTCTGTAACGCAGGAAGTTGGAATATGTATTGTCTAACCCATTTTCCGTCTTCTCCATCTTCCTTTTTATAATCGTGGATAGATGTATCTATGCCTTTATAATTTTACCAGAATAAGTGCCTGTATACCTGCGTGAACAGAATAGGTCCGTTTATTTGACATTCTCCTGCCTTAACACAAAAAGTGCTGCCAGTATAGTTTTACAATTTTCGATTAGTAGGTACTTATTTACTCATGATTCTCTCTGTTGTTGAGAGAGAGCGAGAGAGAGAGGCAGAGAGCGATTATTCTCATTAGGAGGTCCAAACACTTGTGGCTTTCGAATATGTAAATAATTAAAATAAAATATTATGTGAATATATTAAAAATTAAGTATTTCAAATGGTTTTTATACCTAGAGCATAGGGCTACAACGTACTGTACTAAAAAACATAACCCTCCTTCTGGCGCAGTCGGGTAAAAAGCTTACAAACATGCGAAAAATGCAAAGACCAAAGGGTATTATTGGAGAAAATGGCAGCACCATGATTGAATTCATAAACAATTTTAGTTCTTTTTTCGATGCGGATTCAAATTCTAGGCTATTCATCCAAACTCAAAATTTGTGATAAATTTTGCTGAAGTCCCGATAATCTGAGATTTTCATGATATCTTCTATCTTTATCAGATTTCAGTTAATTTTAAAATTTCGTTTGTTTCATAGAAACTTGTAAATTATTTTTAAATCGTAACAATAAGTCTGTATAATTTTACTAGTTTGCACGCCAGAGTGCGCTTTTTCGCGTCTTTCTTCTTTGTGACGTCACGCTATTGATTGTGATGTGAAGGAAGGAGATCGTCTTTTGGAGACGCCATCTTAAAATAAAGTGATATAAGTTTTGGTAGCGTAGAATATAACAAAAATCTAAAGTAATCTTCATTTGTAAAACAGCATTCGAGCTTAAATAATTTTTATTCAATAATATCGAGTATAACGGACCGAGGTACATATTTATTTTGTTTAAATGTAGTGTCAAAAATTAGTTTATTTACCGTTCTTTTACATCTATCTTGTTAGTACCGTTATTTTGGGTCAGATTGTAACTAGTCGTGAAAGACTAACGGATGAGAAAGTGTAACATCTGGTGCAGGAAAAATACGGAGTCATCGATCCAGCGTTCATCGTACGGATGTAACACGTCAATATACTTGGGAGGGCAGGGCTCGAATTTATTGTCCTATCAGTGCTGTGAAAGTGTTTTTTGTTCCAGTGATCTGTGACGACTTTCTGTGTTCTATCTATACGATTACAGACATACCAATAGTGAAGTGAATCGAAGTTTTAACAGTAGGTACAAACATTCACTGTGAAGGACGAATTGTGGTGATTGCTGGCATTGCAATATCAGTTTCCTGTATTGGATTAGTGTGAGAGGCGTAGGTAGAGTGAAGTGTTGGTTGTGATCGTTGCAGTTGGTGGTCGGTGAGAGGGTAACCTCCTGATGGTGTGTACATCGCAGCATGTCTGCACTCTCGACGCCGGGCGGCGGAGGCACTACGGCGCAGAGCAAGCCGGCGTCCGGCAAGCAAAAGTATCAGAAGCTGGACATCAATAGTCTGTACTGCGCCAACAGAGTGAGTACCACCCCTAAAACTTATGGTTTCTGTGTTAAACTAGCCGTTAAGAATGACTGATGATACATTGCACCATGTCTGAGTCATAGGTAGTCAGGGTAAAATTGAAAAAATTCTACACATCAAACTGAACAACTTTTACGATGGGAGCAAACCTTAAATCACACAAATGTCACCCTGTATATGCTCCCAAGGTCTTACCTATAACCACATAAGCTTCATGGTCTTGAAGGCTGTAGCCACAACATAAGCTCCAAGGTATTGAAACCTGTAGCCACATAAGCTCTATGATCTTGAAACCTGTAGCCAAAAGCTCCATGGTCTTGAAGCAAACCTTGGCCACTGTCAGCTGATAGCTGTCATTTCATACAAATGGGAAAGATTTAAAAGAAGAATTTAGCAAATGCAATACTGTTGGGTGCGAGCGAGACAGGAATATGTATTTGCTTATGAGGAACCATAATTCAATGTTTTAGTTTGAACTCCCATTTGTCAAAATCCATATATTTTCGACCCTACTTAGACTAAAACTCACGCTTTGAAAACATCTTTGAATCTCTGCTTAATGCCCAATGGCATGGCAGCAAATTGCTTGTGTTTAAACCTTTGTTCAAAATGTTTTTATCACCTACACATGTCATGGTACACAAGACTAGATATACAATATAAAACTTGGAAACATTGCTAAAGTAGTTTCCTATTTTTATATTAGAATTTTGGCACATATTCTAACTGTTAAAACATCAACATTAATTCCTACATTCTTATGTATCAGTGTTAACAATTGGTCCGAGATCCGAACGCAAAATTAAGCACCTATTTTTTGGTGAATGAAATGTGATTTAAGTGAATGTTTATACAGAGGTTCATACAACGCTGCTGGGTTGCCTAGCAAAATCTTGCTGCTTTTACGTGCCTTTACCATGATGATTTATGGTAACATTTTTTCCACTAATCTGTTTGGGACATAAATCTGCCATCTGAAGGAGACCAATCTGAAGAACTGGAAAAACTAGGGTTGCCACCTCTCAGTCTGCCGCAACTCTAGGGTTGCCAGGTTCAAAGAAGTAATTTTTAATCCATAGAGTTGTGAAGTTGTGGCAGACTGAGAGGTCGCAACCCTCGTTTTTCCAGTTCTTTTGATTGGTCTCCTTCAAATGGCACCTCATTTACTTCCCAAACAGGTCAGTGGAAAAAATGGTACCATAAATTATCATGGTAAAGGCACTTGCAGCAAGATTTTGCTAAGCAATCTGGCAGCGTTGTATGAACCTCTGTATAAACATTCACTTAAATCACATTTCGTTCACCAAACAAATAGGTGCATAATTTTGCAGTCAGATCTTGGTATAAATTAAATGGTTTATTGTAACAATTAATATACAATTCACATGATAGTCTTAACAGGCTCAACAATATGAAGTTGGTAATTCAGTAATACAGTTGAATAGATTGACCTTCGCCTTGCAGTAACAATCTAACAGTACCTACCTAGTTACTGCTTGGTTTAATTTGGCTTCCTTGTACTCGACTGACGGGAGTGAACCATTGTTTGTCCGATATGCTGTTTGAGGCTACATTGATTGGATGTTGTGATTATTGTTTATAACAGTCCTTATCTACAAGTTTCACAATTGATAGCAATTTGTTTACAGCTTGTGTGATTGGGAGTAGAACATTCCTAAAGAGGTGTGAAATACTAAATAAAATACATACTTATAATAAAACTTGTATACAAATTTCTTTGTGAGATATTGATCTATCGTTGTTTGCCAAAGGTTATTGACCTTACTTCACTACTGTAGTATTAAACTGTATATTATCAAACTATTAATACTTTTGATACTGTGGCCAAGAAAAAACTAACTCAAATCAATGTTGTGAACTAGGTATATTGAACATGTTTGAACAAATGATTAAATTACCTATCTTATTTTACAATAAACAATTTTTTCCAGAACGAAAACTCTGAACCGTCCTCAGTAAAATCTCAGTTAAGCCGCAAACATGGAATGCAAAGCCTTGGAAAAGTACCTTCGGCGAGGCGCCCACCAGCCAATTTGCCATCTTTGAAAACTGAAACCGGTCAAGACCCAAACGCTAAGTATGTATTATCGTTTTCTTGCATGGCAATAGTAAAACCCTTTAATTAAGTCAACCTCAAGCTCAGATCAAGAATAAAATCGATGTTAAAAGTGCCCTCAAATATCTAATTTTGAGGACAGTTTTGTCTTAGTATCGCTTGATTTTGCTGACAAGTATCATGTTAATTTTGGACAAAAATTTGCTATGATTTTGTAGCTTTATATAGTACAATACATGCCTCGAAGTTGAAGCAGGTTTCCTCACGATGTTTTCCTTCACCGAAAAGCCAGTGGTGTTACAAATCGTACATAAATTCCGAAAAATTCATTGGTACAAGTCGACCTGGACGGGGATCGAACCATCGCCTCCTGCACGGCAGGCAAGGTTACTCGCCACTGGACCACCACGGAAAATAATATACCATACTATAAGAATAATTAATAAGTTTTATAACATTGTTTTGTTTAGCTAAGAATTGAATGTGGTATGCAGCAAGTATGTCTTATTCATAGGTGATTCGTCGTCGATTCGTATGATGAAAACAAATTTAATTTTTTTTTTTCTGTTTTTTCACAAAATAATAGTATATTTGCGCCTCTGTGTGCGTACGCCTGTTTCGCCTCGTTGCGTGAAGCTGTTCTGTATGTATTTATTTTGTGGTACATATTTTGTTATATTTCCAGCTCTATCTCTGCCACTACTACAACTGTATCCACACCAGCAACATGCTCATCTCAGACTGTTGTGAGTAATTCTTATTGTCTACCTTTTATTATGTTTAAGAAACAAACAATGACTTATACAGGTGGTTTTAATGTTCAATTTATCTAGAACGGTGACGAATACTACCTAGATATCTTATTATTTACAGGTCATTGACATTTTTCAGCCGGTTAGCATGTAAAATAAAAGTAATGTAATTATGTATGTCATTTATTATGTAGCAGTATAAGAGATAGACGTACTTTTTGTTATCATCAGCTGCAAGGCTGATTCAGTATTCATAGGGTGAAGAGCATATGTGTGATGGAGGTGGACCAGGTCTGCCTGTTAACTCCAGTTGGTTTAGGAGTTACAGCTGTTCAAAGGTCAGTTATGTTTGCAAAAAATGAATATGCACGAAAATGGACATGGTCCTGGTCCATCTCCATCACAGAGATGCTCTACACCCTATGAATACTGAATCAGCCTTGCAGCTGATGATAACAAAAAGTAAGTCTATCTCTTAAACTATAGGTAGTGTAACCAAATATTTGCAAGACATCTGTGCAAGGAGTTGTTAACGTTTGTGGCCATTATTTTATGTTCATTATTTTAGCATAGCATAAACTATTACATATTAATAAATTACTAGCTGTGCTCAAACTCTGTGCTCCAGTGTGATACCTAGTAAGCCCGTCGCCACCTCTATAATTCGATATACAGGGTCCTTCTTAATATGCTGACACTTTTTTAAGGGAATGGACCATGAAACTGAACAACTTTCTCTATGGGACCAACAACGAAATCGCGAAAAAAAAATCTGCTCTTTCATACAAAACTGCAAACCTTAGAGTCAATTGAGAACAAGTCCCATAGAGAAAGTTGTTCAGTTTGACGGTTTGATCATCCCCTTAAAAAAGTGTCAGCATATTAAGAATGACCCTGTATAATAGCAAAAAGTTAATCAATTAATTATTATAGTATGTAACATAAATCTTAATGACTTCAGACGGCGACATCGAACAGCGGTGTGGTTGCGGGAACAGGACCCGGGGGGTGGGTGCCGCTGCCCCCGCCTTCGTCGCCACACTTTCGCACAGAGTTCCCTTCACTGGAAGCCTCTGCACAACCTTCACACCGCTCCTCAGAACATTCTACTCCTCAGCCACAACTCAGACCACAAAGTAAGATTTTTATTTTATTTATTTGGGATAACACACAGTAAATCAATTTGCAAATATAATAATAATGCTTGGATTAATGAAAACAATGTTATCCACCTTATGATATTCACTTTATAATTTTTTTAAGAAGTAGCTTGTGGGTATTGATATCTGTGGCAAGTCCCTGTGCGTCTTGTGCCCCATGTGCTTGTTTGACCTGCACAGCTAGCATGCCACCCACGACAAAGCGTTTAAACGAGAAAACCATCATGCGCGCTCTTTTTGGCATACGTAACAAAAAAAGATGGAGGCACGTCTCGATTTTTATCGTTTTCTCAGGGGTGGCATGCGAGGCCCACAGGTCGAGGGAGGGGGTTTGTTGATGCTTGTTGCAGCTGTTCTTTGTCGAGGGTCACCAATATGGAGGATCAACTGGAAAGGTTCCTCCAGTGAAAAGGGTAGTTGTTTCATACATATAAGTTGCCTACAGGCATTGCAGTTTAGTATGGAACAGCAGGTTTTTATTGCGCTGACAGTTTTGCTCCCATTGTAAAAGTTGTTCAGGTTAATGGGTAGAAGTATGTGGTTTTAAGGGTTGCCTTTGGTTAGTTTACATACTGTACAGGGTCCTTATTAAAATGCTGTCACTTTTTTAAGGGGATGATCAGACAGTCATTGTCAAACTGAACAACTTTCTCTATGGCACCGACATCTAAATCGCGAAAAAATGCAGCTGACCCATACACTTGGCTCGAGTAGATTTGCAGTTTTGGATGTTGGTGCCATAGAGAAAGTTGTTTAGTTTGATGGTCTGATCATCCCCTAAAAAAAGTGTCAGCATATTAAGAAGGATCCTGTATCATAATTACGCTATGGTAGTACTATTGGCTATGTGCACGACACTAGCGCAATTTAGCGGACTATGGCCCCGTCAATTATTTGTACTTAAAATGTTAGGATAAAGTTAAATAAAGTAAAAACTAAATAAATGAGCCATATTGGCGATAGAATACCTGCTGGAATTCCCATTCTTTGTTACGAAATTCTCATACAAACTTTCACCCCCGTTTTCAGATCTTTAGGGGTTGAATTGTGAAATGTATTATTTTTGTGAACACCTATACTCCATTCAAAATAGTAACGAAATTTTAAGGCTATTTTACATTACAGAAAGAGATTGGAAACACTTCCTCTCACTTATTCTTAGAACAGCTTTAGTAGCATCCAAGATATGTCGGATAGTATATTGTATCCAATAAATTAATTACATTTGGTACTCAGAATTAGCCAGAAAGCTAAATAGGAAAATCTCGTCGTCATTATTTGGAATGAAGTATAGAAGGCAGTAAAAACATCCCTACCAACATTTTAGGTTATTAAGTCTTTGTAGTTTTGGATATTTTAGTGTTCAGTGAGTGTGCAGTTTTGCATAGATTCAAGCAAATTCAGCTTCGCTGAAAATGTTTCAAATTTCAGCCACAGCGTGCGCTGCGATCGGCTTGACAGTTCCCAACAGCCACTTCGCACATAGCCGATACTCTTTGTTATACTGGTGTTGTGATTGAATGTTGCAGCGGAAGGCAGCTGGACGTGCGGTGGGACGGCCGGTGTGCGGCAGGAGGCCGCGGCCTCTCCCGCCGCCGCGCCCGCCTCGACGCCCGCCGCACAACAGACACCCGCTTTCCGCGCTATTCTCCCGTCCTTCGTAAGTTCAATATCCTTTCATAACATTGTTTAGTTACAGTTGGTTCGGTATCAAACTTAGCGCAGATTAAGTGGATGAACAAACTGCACCATTGGCGATCCCAAGTTGCTATTTTCACCTGAAAACGAAATGAAATAAATGAATGGCACTGGCATCAGTCATCGTTCAACGGAAATGAAATACAAGTGAATCGTAGGCACTAGGCGATAGTTTATTCAATTACTACTATACTATTTAATTAAATTAAAGAAACTTCGACGTGCATGACTGGTTTCCGCGGCGTGTTGAATGAAATGATGAAAAATGAATCATTTTCACATTCTACGTGTAAACAGACTAACACTCAGTTGCAGAAACGCTCATTAAAATTAATCCTCCATTTAATCTCTTGCTAGCTTTTACTACGTCAACAAGACAAAAAGTGACATCAAGAGATTTAATGGAGGATTAACTTTAATGAGCGTTTCTGCAACTGAGTGTAATTCGTTCACTATTCATAGTTCACCGCCTTTCACTAGAAATGAATCACTTTTGGTGAATTGTCTGATGACATTTAATGAGTGATCGTTTGCTGTTAGCTGATGAAAGGTAGCAGTGGCGGCGGGCTGGGGCTCGGCACGCTGGGCTCGCTGCGCGACAGCCGGGGCGGGGGAGGAGGTGCCGGGGCCGGTGCCGGGCCGCCCCGCGCCGCGCCGCGCCCGCCCGCCACGCCGCGCGCAGTCGAGGTGCTGACCGCGCGCCCCATCCTGCGCGACGAGCAGATCTCATCCCTCGACGACATGTCGCGTGACGCCGGCTGGGCTCAGCACGACGACATCGACTATGAGTAAGCTACCACTATGAACATTATACAGAGTATATTTAAACTGCATATTCTACCCATCAAACTGAATAACTTTAAGTATGGGAGCAAACCTGTCAGCGCAAAAAAATCAACACATACACAACTCAAATGTATGAAACAGGAGATTTTTTTCATTCTGACAAGATTGCTTCAAAATGTTCTTCAGTTTGATGGGTAGAGAATGTGGTTTAAAGGATAATGATACTTCTCCTTACTGAACATAAATATGTATAGTTATTTCTTACAGTCGCACGACAGATAGTCATAGAGTGACAGAGCTAGATGGTTAATCTGTTACATCAGTTAAACAAATGTCACTACTTTTTTCAAGCAAACTGGCTTTTAAATTAATAATTATCGTCTATTTGCTCAACACAAGTTCTTTTTTTTTCTATTCGAATTATTAAATCATAAATTGAGGAGTTATAATGCATAACTTTGTTCGATGACCTAAAAGGTAACATTTCTTTATTAGTATCCATTTACCCCTATACTTTATCGATGGCGAGCACATATTCATACTGTTTTCTCTTTCATTATGTGTTACCTTTTCCTCCGTCATTAATCCCTTATTATCCTGTTTCAGTCAAAAGTTGGACTTCTCCGACGGAGAGTCATCGGCCCCGAGTAAAACGAATAATAGGAATAATAATAATAGAGCCAACGTTGATCACGAACGCGTGGATACGAAGAACCAAGAACCCGGTGACGAGGATCAGTTGTGGGCGGAAAGGAGACAGAAACAGAGCAATGAGGTGGCGCAGGCCGTAGCGCGCGCGAGGCAGCGTAAGGAAGAGGAACAGAGACGGCAACTGCGGGACTCTGCACCCCCGCTGCAGCCTAAAGACTCTCGCGAGAGAATAGATAGAGGAGAACGTGAGCGAGACCGTAATGACAACAGGGACAGAGAACCCGACACGAGAGACAAGGATAGATTGGAAAACAGGGAGCGAGAGCGCGACCGCGACCGCGAGCGTCCCGACAATAGAGATAGGGATCGCATGGATAACAGGGATAGAGACCGAAACGATCACCGGGAACGTGATACGAGAGACAAGGAGAGAGTAGACAATAGGGATAGAGATCGTATGGACAATAGGGAAAGGTTCGATAACAGAGATCGTGATAGAGACGTCAGAGACAGGGACCGTGATCGCGATAGAATGGACAACAGAGACAGGAATCGTATCGAGCATAGAGATCGCCAGGATAGCGATAAAGATAGAATGGACGTCCGCGATAGAGATCGCAACGACAACAGGGACCGCAATGATCGTGATAGGTTCGACAGGGAACGAGAACGTCCTGATAGGGAACGACTCGACAGGGACCGAATGGATCGCGACAGAGACCGAGACTTCAGGGAAAACAGAGACAGAGATTATGGCAGAGACCGTGACCGAGATCGCGATCAAAATAACCCAGCATTTTCGAAAACTTTCCAAGCAAACATACCGCCGAGATTTTTGAAACAGCAGCAGAACAGACAGCAAGAGGAGCAGCATAAGTCGTGGGCTTTTTCAGGGAAACCAGCGCCGAGGCGGCAGGAACCTCAGCCTTACAATGCTCCGCGACATACGCCCCACAATGGTGGTCGCCGCTCATATTCTAGGTACGTTACATAATTGTTTAATATGTGTCTTAAAACATGTAGTTTTCCTTGATTATAAAACAAAATTAATAAATAATTAACTAAAATCCTATTCATTTTCAGAGATTATTCTGATCGAGAAGACGATTTCAGAAGAGACAAAGATGGTCCTGGACCGCAATGGCGGTCCGAAATGCAGGATTACGATAGACCCGGCAGAGAACTGGACAGGTCCAACTCAAAGGACTCTTACAAGGATTATGATTACAAAGATAGATCCGATAGAAAGTCATCTGACAGTAATATTGATCACAGCAGCAGTAGGACGGCTGCCGATAAACTGTCGGAGGTATTTGAAAGAAAAAGTATAGGGCTAGCAGAGCCGTTTGCTTCTTCTGATTCATCTGTACAGACGCAAGCACCTGAGAGACGAAATTCGCCTCCTTCTAACGCTTCTCAGCGAGAGTCTTCCGAGAGGGACTTTGGTAAAACTTCGTGGGCCGAAGCAACGCAAGACGAGCAAACGAGCTATACACTTCTTAAATCGTCTATGGAAAAAATTGCTGCGCTGAAAGATGATGAACAAAATGCAAAAGAATTGGCTCAAAAGGTTGAACCAGAAAAGGATGATAATAAACGCATTTCCCAACAGCCTTATATGGGTCAACCAACTCAACAAACTATAACTTCGACCGAGAGCGTCTCACCTGCTCCACTTCCGACACAAAATCATGCTCATAAGGCTTCAACTGGACAACATTTTGTTCATAATCAACAAGCTTCTCAAGTAAATTCATTTGGTAATATTTCATCACAAATAATTCCTCCTATCAGTCAATCTCAAACTTCCTTCTCTGAAAATAATCAATTTATTTCTAAAACACTAAATCAACCACTTACTAAACCTAATCAAACTGAAACTCTTCCTTCCCAAATTCAAAAGCATCTATCAACAGAACAAATCTCACAACACGTTTTGAACAAACCTATGTTCACATCACAAAAGTCTGAAAAGGAGCTCTCTGAGTCGGAATCAATAGCGTCTAAGTCCAGTACTGACCCTGCTGGCCTGGTAGGAAATAAGATAAATGAAACACATCCTGTTGAATCTCTTCACGCCGTCGCCGAATCTCAAAAAAGATCGGCTGACGATAAAAGGAATGAAAGGTTCAGTAATGAGCAGCTAAATAGAATTCCGGGGAAGGAGCCCATCGAAAGAAAGTCCAGCGGATCGGGATCTGAAAAGAAAGGAAGAGGATATGGTGGTGGTGGTTATGCCGTTTATAACCGTGGTTGGGGGCCAAGGGAATCTCGTGGGCGTCGTTCACACCGTAGCTCCCGTTCTAATAATAGAGCTAGCGAATCCGACGGCTCCACAGACGGTGCTCCAAACTCTGAACGCAAGGAGCGTCGCAGAGCACCTCGCAGTCCTCGCGGCCCTAAGAAACAGGACCGGCCCGACGACGCAACCCGACCTCTTGATCAGGGGCCACCTGTGTCTGAGAATATTGAAAATAGAGAACCATTTGCACCAAGAGGCCAACCTTCTCGTCGAGGTAGAGGAGGCTTCCAGGGCGCATCACGTCCTCCAGCACCTGCAAAAAGAGTGACCGGCTATGGACCACCCAATACTAAAAGCCCATTCAGCCAAGCCAATAGGGTAAAAGATGATGAGATTAAAGATAATCTTCCATCTGACGACAAAGGGAAGTCCAGCCACAAGCCGCGCACGGGCTCGTCGACTGGTCGTGGGCGCGACCGTCGGCCCAGAGGAGCCGGCGGTCCTCTTAGCGGTGAAGACGAAAATTGGGAGACGACATCAGAACATTCCGAAGGTGGCGGCACCGGCGGCCGTCGTCGATCTGTTGGAGGGAGACAACAAGGCCAATCTCAGAAGATTCAAGGAGGACGCAACCAAAATGCTGGTAACCGTCAAAATAACGTGCGCAATTCTCAAGCAGCTAAAAAAGATGTACCTGGAGATAATAAAACTGGTGATATTACAGAGGCTATGACTGATCTTAAGATATCTGCTCCTAAAGAAAATGATGAAGTGGTTGACGATGGTTTCCAAGAAGTGAGAAACAAGAAGACCTCTAAAGATACACGCGGTCCTTCTAAGGAAGACAGTCAGAATGCTGCAAAGCAGCCTAGATCTCATTCCAACCAAGGTGGCGGCCGGAACGGATCCTCGACTAGAAATCCCACTGATAAATCTAATCCTCGTGGCCCAGCGCCAGTTTCCGTAAAACCGGGTTCTCAGTATGAACGACCTCGACAGGCTAATTTGGCACCACGTTTCGTAAAGCAAAGACAGAAACAACAGATGAGTATGGTGTCCGGATTCGGTCCTGACACGGGTGCAGCGCCACCTCCGCCACCTGTTAATGCTTGGGACAAACCAATCTCACAAACGTTGCGCGGCAACGTCGAGGAAGCTGTGGAAGCGCCTGACAACAAGTCTGGCCAGTCGAGTCAACGTAGCACTCCCGCAGAAGCACCGACCGAAACAAAGACTGCTCCCGCTGCCTGCGCGCTCAATAATGATAAAGCTGGTGTTCTCGATGGGACCACGCCGCCTGTAGAAACTATTATATTTGAGAATACTAATTATAAGACTGCTCCACCTGCAGAGGCCTTGAAACAAAAATATCAACCTAGCGCTAACACTGCCAAACCTCAAGGGGAGGAAATTCCACCCGAAGTAGACGCGCGTTCTCTAACGTTCAATGGAGACGTTCGCCCACGACCGAGATCGATTCAGGAACTCATTGGCGACAACGGAAGACCCGTCGGTGATGGAGACGGTTCCTTAGGATTACAGATGTCATTTGATACAACTGCCAAAGCAGAGGACTCGTCCGACATGAAACTGGATTTCGCTTTCGACTCTGACCTCGGACAGCTCACCGAAGACAAATCGGCTAAAACATTAGGACTGCCGCGCAGCACTCACATGAGCACATCTAGCACGATTTCTCCTCTGGCGGCTGATCTCAATTTGAAAATCGCTAGTGTTAAGAAGGTCTGGGAGATGCCTGCTGTGGCGGAAGGAAGCGAGGAGTTACAGTTCGCTGGTTTCGAGGAAACTAATACTGAGACGGGTGCACCTCCGAACGTTTGCAAAGTGAAGCCGACGCAGCAGCTGCAGTCGCCGCCTCCGCAGCACTACAACCACGTGGGCTACCAGGGCGGATACGGCGGGCTGTCGGTGCCCTCGCCGCCGGCGGTGCTGTTCAACTCGTCGCAGCAACTGCTCGGCTCGTCGCAGCAGCTGCAGCAGCAGGGCGGCCTCTACGGCGCGTTTCTCGACCAGAGCCGCGGACAGTTCGGCGGCTTTCCCGGATCTCCGTACGGCGCCGGCTCTGCCGCACCTTACAATTATCAACCTCCACCTGACATGTTCCAGAGTCTTCCAAGTCAATACCGCATGGTGAGAACTCGTCAATTATTATTTTCGTATGAATAAGTTTTTTGAAAGAAGGAAAACAGCGCAGCCTACCTACTTGCGCTAAGGAAGAAATTTTGTTGAGTATGTAGGGATTGCCAATTCGCATTGAGCACGCATAGTGGACTAAAGCCGATACACCCTTCTTGAGAGTAGGCCTGTGCCCTGGCCGATATGTATAGGTATACGTCCCACTACGCTGATGATAATGAAATCTTTTGACTAGTCAAATATTAATTTGTTTTTACTATATTCCATTAATTTGTTGCTCGATTAAGCTGTTATATTTGTGTTTGCTAGGCTGCCGCGGCAGGCGGTGGTGCAGCATTTGGGCAATCTGGACAGCTGGGCAACAGCCCTAGTACTGTTCTCATCTCAAGCTCTTCAAACTCGCTTATGTCTGCCACCGTCAAACCCTCCTCTCAACAGATTGGAGCTATCGGTATGTATAATGAATAATGTGTGTGAAGATTTACAGCTTTAGGCTCAACTCCCAGTGAAATGACAAAGAGGAGCAAGATGGGTCGCGACAACTCGCACCGCCGCGCGCTGTTCGAGCGTCCTTGCCTTCTATTTTGTCAAGCGAATCTATTTTTTTTATATTGCGTATAAAGTTTATAAACGCTTATAATTGAAACTGCTCGTAGGTTCGCTGCCAGCCGCTGCTATTCCAGTGTGAATTGATCCTTAGTAGATAATATTACATTGTTCCAATGTCGATGGCGACCCAAATGTATGAAGCGAAACACCTTTTTTGCTATTTCAATGTTGGTCCTATAGTAAAAGTTTTTAAGTTTGATGGTCTGAAGCACCCCCTAAAGTATGTAACGCTTTGAAGTTTACACCCCGTATAATTTGTATCGAACAGCCGTTCTTTTTTCGCGAAATTGGTGTTATAGAGAAAGAAGTTTAGTATGTTGGTCTGATCATCTGTAAAAAACTGTCAGCATATTAATCAGGGTCCTTCCCTGTATCTTAATCTTAACTGTTATAAAACTGTAACAGAAGTGTCTACATTGGAGATATTTACAAAAAAAAGATGACGATATGGTTTTAAGTGTCCCTGACTCCAAATCAACCTTTTTTAGAATTTTTGAACCAATTTTTTCCGAACCGACGAAGTCGTGGGTTAACTCTAGTACAATTTATTTATGCTAAATGGTCGTTCACGTTGCAGGCAGCAAAGGCGGTGGTGTCGGCGGTGTGGGAGGCGTGGGTGGCGTGAACACCTACCAGCAGCAGTACCTGGGCTACTCGGGGCCGGTGGGCGACACGCCGTACTCTCTTCAGGGCCTGTTACCCCGCCCCGCGCCGCCCGCCTCGTCCTACTACTCCCCGTACCAGCCGCCCACCGCGCCGGCGCCCACCTACCCGCTCCAGTTCACGCCGCCCGCACAGACCGGCGCCTTCGGCTCGCAGTTCCTCTCCTCGCAGCTGCAAGTCGCCGCCGCCGTGCAGCAGATGCAGGTCGCTATCTTTACTTATCTCTTGATACACACATACAACTCATGATCATAGTCCTGTTTGGACTGGTCAGAAACATTTCTACCACTACCTTTTCTTTTCAAGCGTGTACTTGTAGCTAGAGCAAATTTTTAGGGTTCCGTACCCAAAAGGGGAAAACGGTACCTTGTTATTAAGACTACGTTGTCTGTCCGTCCGTCCGTCCTACCTATTTAGGGCTGTAACTTTTGAACCGTAATAGCTAGAAAGTTGAAATTTTCACCGAATATGCGTTTTTGTAAGTTAATTGTTGTGTTGTGTGGTGTATTCGTACGGAACCCTCGGTGTGCGTGTAGCCCGATTCGCACTTGACCGGTTTTTATTTTATTAGTGGGGCATAGGCCCACCACACATTCCCACTGCTGTAACTCCTGTAAACCAGGATCAACAGCGGCGACCATTCACAACGCTAGACAATGAAGTCCAGCGACTCTAATCTGTCTTAGAACCCGCAATGAGCGTAGCTAGAGTTATGAGCCTAACTTTTATCATACTCGTATTTAAGGTTTTTTGACGTGTTAGGTGGCTAATCTCTTGATAAATATATTGTATTCTGATTTTATAAATAAAATAAATAAATATTTGACTCGGATAATTAAAACTATTGTATGAGTAGCGTAGAATCCGCAAGTTTCCAACTAGTCAAATCAGTAGGAGGCCTACCATGAGTTTTTACTGTACTTTACTACTGTAGTAATGTCACCAATTTTGTATTGAATTTCGTACAGCGCTCTTAGTGATTACGTCGAGGACTTATTTCTTCCATACGAAATTGGCGACGTAACTACAGTAGTAAAGTACTTTGAAACCTCATGGTAGGCCTACAGAAACTTTATCGGACGTCAAAACGTGTGCTTTGTATGAAAAATGTTACTAAATAATGAAAAACGACGTCATTGTTTCTCGCTGTCGTTTCGTTAATTTTTATTGTTTATCCCGTTTAAAAATAATATTCGAGCTAAAGAAAATTACTGAAAATGTGAGTTTAGCTTTATTTTCTAACGTTATTTTCATTGAGAAGATAAACTAAAATAAATTTTATGTAGTCAGCTCCCCAATTGAAATAGCCAAGGAATAAGTAAACACAACCATTCACTTCATATGGCGAGAGAAGGCGTATAAAATTGTCTAGGCAAAAATCTTTAACTTGCTTTCATCTTTTCCAATTATTTTTCCCTTAGTTTTATTTTACTCTTATTATGAACAAGCCTAAAGGTTTTATTTATCATATCAGGGTAGGAACATTAATATTCATTGTATTTTAAACGTCGTAGAAATATTCACTCGACTTAAGTATAATCTATAACACAATCACAATCAAACTGTCTTATCTTTCCATATAGTTTTTGTATGAGACTTTCTGTTTAATATAGCTGCTTGATCATCTACAGCAACAATACCGAGCGCCGATGCAACAGCAATACGCACCGCCGCAGCAGCGGCCCCCGCCCCAGCAGCAGATGAAGAGTCCGCTGCACGACCACAACAACGGGTTCGCGCCGCTCTGCGACGCGTCCTCGCCCACGCCCAAGGGCGCGCCGACCAAGCAGAAGCCTCCGCACTCCCCGCCCCAGCACAAGTACCACGCCCCGCCGCCGCCGCCGCACACGCCGCACCAGCACCACCAGCAGCACCCCCAGCATCAGCAGCACCAGCAGCACCAGCAACACCAGCAGCACCAGCAACACCAACAGCATCAGCAGCAGCAGGTATGCCGTTACACATTCATGTTATTTCCCACATATGAGAATCCGGCTTCACCTTTATAGAAGTAGCAAGCAGGTGCAGCCCGCGTGACACTGATATGGTAGATATACCATAGTTATTATACCTTACAGGAGTAGAGGAACTGACATGACCTGTCAAATGAAATCCTTTTTGGAGGTTTTCAGGAGATTATCGGCAGGGTAAATGTGCGAGTTCTTTTTATAATTCTGAATCTAACGTGAAATCGTGGATAGTTTAATGAAATAGTGTTAGTATACGAGTATTTCACAAAATTATCTACGATTTCATTTTAGATTAACAATTATTAACAGAAACGGAATTTTTACCCTGCAATAGGTCCCCAAAGACGGTTCTATTGTCTCGCGTGACGTATCTCTTTCTATAATACAGTGGTGCCGCTAGGTACATCTCGCTCTTTCAGCTGTTAGTCACTCTATTAGTAACTTTATGGTTAATACGGCGGATTTGTTAACAAATAATAAAAATGTCAAAAAATTCAAAATTAAGGGGCGCCGTCATGCAAGAAACTTGTTTTTATCAAAATTTTTTCTTCTCGCTCTATCGTAAAAACGGTAATACATACAAGCGTCTAACTTGGTGTGTAGAACAAACTCTACAGTATAACAACAAATAATAAAAATCGGCCAAGTGTGAGTCAGTCGCGGTTTTTTTTTGTCTCGAACTTAAAAGTCCTCATGCAACAGTCCTGATGCGATTTCTATCGGTTCCCTTTTCTGTGTTATTCCTACAATGCTCGTATTAATAATTGTTTCGATTTGCATAGATGGTGGGAGGGAACAACGGTCGTTGCGGCAACACGGGGGGCGGCGGCATGGCGCGCGGCGGCATGGTGCCGCCGCGGTACCCGGCGCCCATCCAGCGGCCGCACGCGCCCGCGCTGCCGCTCTACCGCGCCCAGCCCGCGCCCGCGCCCGCGCCCGCTCCTGCCCCGCGCCAGCACCAGCATCACGCGCCGCAGCGCCACAACATGTACTACCATCATCACCAGCGCAGTTAGTATTACTTATCAATTCAACACACGATGCTAACTTATACACCGTGGAATCGGGGTCGTTTTGAAGCTGAAAGGAAGTGATGCTATCTGCAGTACAATCGATTGGCACGGTTAAATTAAAAAGAAAAATCTCCAAAGTGTGAATCATTATTCATTAGTAACAAGCTTTTCTTATCACGCCGACAAAAAAAGCCGACTCGTGCGTGACGTGACGTGTTGGCACAATATAAGAAAGAATATCTAGTACTACATACAGTAAGGACACTCCCTGCCCCCCACCAAATTCTTACCTCACCACCTCTGGCAGGGTCGTGGAGTAAAATGTAAGGAAATGCGTATTCCTGTCTCGTTCGCACTCGCTCAGTATCGTACATGTTTGCCTCTTTGTCCAAGGTGGTGTTGACATCGCGCCCGCCTAGGGTTACTACGGGGTTGAGACGTTTTAGAACACTGCTTTCTCACAAAAAAATATATTTTAATAACAATATTGGTTTGCAAAATGCTATCATCGTAATTAATTCTACTACTGATGGCATATAACCTCCTTCCGGCTTCAAAATGACCCCGATTCCACGGTGTATACGTATGTGAATCGTAAGTAATGTGTGAGCACGTGGTGTGTACAGACGGTGCAGGCGGGCCGGAGCGCGCGGCCGAGGTCGGCGAGGCGCCGGCGCCGGTGGAGGAGCCGGCCGAACCGCCGGCGCCGGCCGACGCGCCGCCCGCCGCCGCCGAGGTGAAGGCCGAGTGAACGCCGCGCCGCGACCCGGCCGCTTTCGCCTGACTCCGCACGCGTCTAGACAACGCGCCACGAATGATGTCCTCCGACGTCGATGACTCTAGGTTTTCGGTATTTTAATTAAGTTTTAAATTATGGAAGTGATTATAAGATTATTTAAGGTTCGTACGGATCGAAGCGCTGTCGCTCTCGCGGCGCGATTCGATAGCTCCGCCTCTCGAGCCGGCCCCGGAGGCCACCGAGTCGCCGAGAGGCGCTCCGCTTGTATGTAAATATCGGACGGACATCCGGCTGTCTATTTGACTGTTATGTTTAAGTATATGTTAACGCGAACGGTCGGCGGCCTCGCTGCGATCGACCGATGTGCAGTCTGCCAAAAAGTTGCTGATATTTATTTCAACAAAACGCGCACTGATTGTCCTGATTGGTGCTGGATACATTTATACCGATCGACCTGTGCTCCACCTCAGAGCTACACATTAAAAGAGAAATTCTGTTTTTAAAAATAGATCCCAAATATTCACACCATGAGTCCCGAGTGGACTATTGGCGATTTAGTGCTGAGACCTCTGCAACTACATAACAGACTGAATCTTTGTCAAAAAGGAGATCTTTGCATTAAATCGTCGATAAAGAAAATGTGGATAGTATCTTTGTGCCGTGTTGTGCAGGTCGGTCCGTATGAATGAGTCTAGTCTCTTAATTATAATGTAATGCGATATAGGTAGCGTGACTCAGGTGCACGGTAACAAATGGTGGTAAGCCACTTTCTTTGGCGACTGTACCGCGAGGACAATACGTCCAACAGACCGATGCTGCCTCGAGACCTCTCACTAGTGAATATGTACGTAGGGACGGTTTGCAGAACGAATGTCGATGCAATATAAAATACTTATAAATGAATAATAAATGTAATTTTGGAGTAGATGCAATTTAAGTGCCGCTCGACGACAGCTGAACGGCGCCCGTTGCGCTCCATGTATCATAATCAATTATTATATGCGAATAAAATTATTATGACCGAATTAGCTTTTTTTATTCAAAACACCTAACCTAAGAGTCATATCTATCTATAAGAATACACCTCTTTCCCAGTGGGGTAGGCAGAGACCAGCAGGGCGCGCTATCTACTAGGATCCTTACATACCTCTCTTGCCTCATTCACATCCACATCTCTTCATACATGCTCGTCCGTTTCGAGTACTCGGCACCTCCCCTTTTTGTAGAATGCAACCGATTTGATCAGAGTACGTCCTCAGAGGGCGCCGTCTGCCGACACTTCCACTCACATTTACAGGGTGAAATTGATATCATTAGCATCCTTTTAAACTAAAAATTACCCATCAAACTGAACAATTTTAAGTATGGGAGCAAACCGATCGGAGCAAAAAAAATTGCTGTTACATATAGATACATTTGAGTTGAGTAGGTATTGCAGTTTAGTATGGAACAGCAGATTTTTTTTGCTCCCATAGTAAAAGTTGTTCAGTTTGATGGGTAGAGTCGCACTAATCATGGGAGAGCATAAAATGAAAGACTCGTCGACGACGTAGGAGCTAACGGCGCGAGGGTTCGGGGACACGACCCCTTAAATTTGGGGTGCGTGGATTACTAAAACGCATGCTATGTATGAACCGACACTTATTCAAATTTTCACCCTGTATAAGGTAAAAATTATAGGGGGTGTTTCAGACCATCAAACTTAACAATTTTCACGATGGAGCTAACTTCGAAACCGTGAAAAGTTTTGATCCCATTGAAAATGTCAACGCGACCCAAATGTGTAACGCATTAAATTTTTACTGTTTACAAACGCGCGCACACTCACCTCCTAAATATATTTTTAATTTTGTATACAAGGTGTAACAAAACACTTAATAATAATTAACTAAATGGGTAGTTTCTTAAATTAGAACCACCAAACTGAACAACTTACTATGGAGGCAAAAAATATAAAAAATCTGCTGTCCCATAAATGGGTATGAGTAAAGGTATTGTCATTTTTTAACAGTCGCGGCCACCAATCAAAGTATTTTATAATGATAGTACTATAAAAACAAACATATTGTAATAAACACTTATGGCCTGGCTCGCATCGGAGCGGAGATATTTGACTCTAGTTTCATGAAAAAGTAATCAAAGCCTGTAAGAATCGACTGATTTTCAATCAATCAATCGAAACATATTACCTACTCAGCAAAATATACCGTAAAGAAATACAGAAGATACAAAACGCTCTTAGCGCTAAAAAGCGATTTATCTCATACAACCTTTGAAGTTATTTGTACCTTAATAGCACAGCTCCGATGCGCCCTAATAAATGTGATGTTTTTGAATGGTCCCCACCTGTGTAATTTTTAATATTGGCCGATCAACCAAAAAAATGTCAATTTTTCTCCATACAAACTTACTCATACCCATTATAGACATTTTTATATGAAACAACAGATTTTTTATATTCTTACTCTATGTTGGCTCCATACAGTAAAGTTGTTAAATTTTGGAGGTCTAAACCAGCCCTTTAAATATTACTAGGATGTTTTGTTACACTCTGTTTATTACCAACATAATTTATAATCCGTGTGGGAATTTTAACTATTTCTAGTACTTCGGGGACCGAATTAAAAATGTGCGAACTAAATGTGAATAGTTTTACAAATATTTTATTTTGCTGCACAACTCCTGAAATAAATAACAGCTAATTATAATTTACTTCCATTCCGTGAATGAAAACATGAAAACAAGAAGTTTCTTTTACGTGAAGGAATTCGTTTGGCCGACAGCCAAAATAACCGCACCCCCGGAGTTTTCGACGTACTTTATACCTACGTTATACAGCGTAGTGCTCGGGAAGGGACGCCCAGACGGCGCCACATTTTAACTACTAGTTTTAGATGCAGTAGATACCAGGTTAGGTTAGGTTATTTGTAAAAGCTACTACTATTAAAACAGCCGTGTAAATCAACATCCTGTAGCGATAATGCTAAATTATTCACACATTTACTGATAACGTTACTTGGATTATTCGTGAGCCGTGACTCACTTTCCGTAGAATGAAAAAATATATTTTCAGAAATAATACTATTGCGACATTGAAATCGCGAAAAAAAAGCAAGCAAATTTCGCGATTTCGATGTTGGTGCCATAAAGAAAGGTAGGTATTCAGTTTGATGGTCTGATCATCCCCTTAAAAGTTTCAGCATATTAAGGACCCTATATGATGTACCAGAACCAAGCTAGTCCAGACGAAGATGCCTAACCTAACCTAACTAAAAGTAACTAGAATACATAAAATAGAGGTTCCGTACACGGGATGGCGTGCCTCTGTTGGTCGGTGAGGACGTATTCTTAATGATCTGTGGCGAGGAGGACAGGATTTAAGAATTTGAAGAATCAAGTACCTATTTGACCATTTTAGGTTTTGACTAATCTCATTGCAAAGTCGGGACCGTGAGCAGGCAAGTCGGTACTGACTACTGGGACACGCTCCCCCCGGCCCCCGCTCACCGCGCACGGCACGATGGACCTGTCGTGACCGCTGAGCGCAACCACTAGTTTAATTACACTATGGCGAAACCGGGTGCGGCAGCTGGAAAACAGGTCTTTAGATTTTCAAAATCCGACTGATAAAATTAAATTTAGGTAGGTACCTACGGGTATTCTCAACCGGTGTCTCGACCCCGTTCAAACAGTATCAGTGTACTGTATTCATACTGTATTAGGTAAGTATACAATAAAATAACTCAACAAGAGTTGCTCCGTACGGCTAGCAAAAGCACCCACGACAAAAGGAGAAAAACGCAATGTGCGATTGTGCGCTCTTTTTACCCGACTGCGCCAGAAGGAGGGTTATGTTTTTCGAGCATATGTATGTATATATGTATGTTTGTATGTCTATTTCTTTGGCACGGCCTACAGCTTGATGGATTTTAACGTGTGAGGTGTCATTGGATTCATAAAAATCGTGAGAGTGACATAGGGTATATTATTTCAAGATGGCGTCTACGAATTAAAAAAGAGAGGAGGAATAAACAATTTTTTTTTGTTAAAATTATTGACTACGTAAAAAAAAACAAAGGTGGAGGTACACACGGCGACACATCAAGCTACGAAAAACCAACATAAGCTGGCCGCGCGACGTTATAAATTACTTTACCTACGCGCGGCCATCTTATTATGGTTTTGCGTAACTTGATGTGTCGCCGTGTGTACATCTCGATCTCGATTTTTATCGTTTTCTCGGGTGGTGGCATGCAAAGCCAACACTAATGAAGGTTAATATCGATTAACGATGGAGTAAACCAATTGTTAAATAAACTCGTTTAATAAGTGCTACTATACAAGTATTTAATCGAACCTAATTAATAACTATATCCTTGAAGCCTTTATGAAAACAGTGAGAATCTTAGATCGCGTGCAGCATAGGTATATCGAATTATATACCTACCTATGCTATAAGGATAATAATTAATGTCGATGCATTCTAGACTAGCTAACTCGTAAGATCATTATCTATGATTTCTTTTTCTGTAAAATGATTAATTAGGTAAGATATGGATCTAAGTGGCTAGGAAGTAAACCATGAGAGAACTTTACAGCCCAGTAAAAATACGGGTCGAAAGGATTTTTTTAAGCCATTTTTTTGCTATATCGTTTATACAAATGATATTAAGATCGTCACACTGGACAAAGTTTCGATACTACTGGTGAAACGTGGATGTTCTGAGGTTTCAGAATATCTCTGACTACCCCCTCGGGAATATAGTCGTGAGCATATGATTATGCTTATTAAGATACTTTATTAACTGTCGTATTTTTATTTTTAGTACTAAAATGTAATTTTTTTATTTATAGTGTCAGATTTCTTATTTTTTTATTATTATTGTTTGTTTTAGGTTATGAGTTTACATACACTGTGTAAAGTTTGTACTAAACTTGAGTATTTCGTAATTTCTACTTATTTAAAAACAAAGGTCCCGTGGTGATTTTTCTTTGGATTTCTAATATATAGGTAAAAGAATAGAAATGTATTTAACAAATTACATAATATATAATATTTTTTGCCAATTATACATGATTTTGTTGTTCTTTGTTTAATTATTTAAGAAATTTTTTTTGTTGGATTTTCAATGTAAATGATAACTAGAATTATAGTCTAAAGTATGAAAGAAAAAAAACGACTGTTATAAATTATTTACTTTCGCCATACAAGCCTACCGTAACTTTACTGGACTATTAAGTATACGCCACACTAGCTAAATAGAACCACACCACACCCATTAGTGATTGAATGTGCTTTATATGACGTGCATTCAATTTAACATTTCAAAACAGGTATTTAGTATGCACCTATTCAATTTAAAGTTCACGGAGGGTCAACAGCCAGACAGGGATGCAGTACGAAGCGGAGCTTTGTTCGAATCCTACAGTCTGGATCGGACGTTTACCCCAAAACCTTTTAACTATTCATTCCTACTTACCTATAATCGATCACCTGTCTATTTCTCAATTCAATTCAATTTTTGTTTAGTGGCATCCGATGTGTTATCATAATTCAGCCAATGTCTCGTTATGTGGATAGTATATGAAGGAAAATGATCAGTAGTATTTATTAAGTCTAGAGTGGCAGTTTTGCCAATGTAAGTAGTTTATAATCTCAAGTGATTGTTTTAAGGTTAAAAACACAAAAGACAGTTCACAAAATGGTGGAGCCACGTGCAATCCTAACGCGCCGATACGCAAGCGACCGTACTCCGCCAGAATTGCAGCGCGACTCTGTCTATTTCTCGTTAAATACGCTTCAGAAAGTAACCTATCTATTTTTTCGTTTGTTAATTCCTCTACCCTAAAGTTGTATGGAAGAAATAGCTTTTTAGAGATAAGACCGCCTTATTTGTACCTACTTTTAATTCTTTATCGGTCAAATGTATGTTCTGTTTTGATGTGCAAAAAAGTATAATTGAATTGAATTCAATCGAATAGAAAGTATCATTAACCTTTAAACCACATACTCTACCCATCAAACTGAACAACTTTTACTACGGCAGCAAACCTGTCCGAACAAAAAGAATCTGCTGTCCCATACGTTTGAATCGAGTAGGTATGCAGTATATTATGGGACAACTGATATTTTTTTTGTTCTGAGAGGTTTGCTCCCGTACTAAAAGTTGTTCAGTTTGATGGGTAGAGTACCTATGTGGTTTAAAAGTTAATAATACTTTTCCTTACAACCTGTATATTTTGCATAAAGATGATTCAATCAAGGATAGTTTTATTGTAGGTACACAAAGGTCACATATTACTATGTAACAAAGGGACGTTTATCAGTCAATTATTTATCAAATTATTGATAAAAATTTCCTGAAAAACAGCTCACGACAGTAAACAACTAAAGTCTAACACAATGTATGTACAGTCGCCATCAGATATATCGTAGCATACAAGGTGTTCAAATATTTCTGAGCAGTGCTAATTTTCAATAAATTCTTTGCAGTAAATGTTACCAATGATATCTAAACGTGTATTGTGTTATAAATAATATCGGAACAGCTATTTTTCAATAATTTCTTTCCAATGTTATTTAAAATTGACATTAATTATAACGGAATAAGGTCGTTTTTCCTACGCTGCTCAGATGTTTATGATCACCCTGACTGCGTAGATATATTTGATGTTCTAGGCTTTGATTGGTTGATTGGTTATGTGTAAAGAAATTATTGAAAATAAGAACTGCTTAGAAATATTTGACCACCTATGCTATGATATATCTGATGGTGACTGTACAAAGAATAAAAAACATCATTGTTCATCTGAAAGGCAGCGAGTACACAAGAATAAGATGCATTATCGTGTAGTAAAAACCTACCTGCGCAGAAGGACAAAAGGGTTTTGACCTCTATGGATAAATAGCTTTGACCTAAGCATCTAGTGCAACTACGCATACCTAAATGCAGTCGCGACAAGGATCAGACGGGCGTTTACATTCAGAATGTAACGATCATTTTAGTTTAAGGGTATATTACTGTTGGCGCGCTCCATACAAACGAAGTCTGGTGATATTTTCAATAATAACCAATTAAAGTCGATGAAATTTTGCGGATACAATCTAGAAACAAATATCTATGCTTGTATGGTTTCAGTTTTTCGTTAAAATGTATAGTTTTAAAGTTACAGTACCTCAAAGATTTCCATACAAATCTTAAATTAATCCTAGCATTGAAACTATATATTTTAACGAAAATCGGACACGATACAAGCATAGAAATTTGTTTCTAGATTGTATCCGCATTTGAATAAACAATTTTGACTTTTGACCATGTGATATTATTTTGAATAAAACTCTCAAATTTTTGAGTTTGAGAACTTGTTTAGGTACGATTTGTAGCAACCTCTGGCTTCGGTGAAGCATAACAAACTACACAACCAAACCCTAGTCTGCGGTTTGGTTGTGGTCAGTTTGTTATCCTTCTGCAGTGCTGTTAAATTTCGAGTTCGGTAGTCCAGTTTTGATCGGCTGACGTACAGGCATGCTTCAATTTCGAGGCATGTATTGTACCCACTGTCCAATACAAGTGGCGAGACGGGCTGACTCTCCGTCACACTGGACAGTTTCGGTACCTACTAGTGAAACGTGGATGTTCTGTGGTTTCAGAATATCTCTGACTATCCCCTCGGGGAATACAGTCGTGAGCATATGCTATGCTAATGTGTTTCGAACTCGCTTTGGGTTCGCGTACCTAGAATATTTTCATTGCTTTGGGCTTCGCGGTTCGGTAGGCGGCATCTTAACCGCGGACAAGTGGAACGAGTTTACTACCTGAATAAGTTGCTCATGTGGTTTTAGGTACTACACAGATATTATCCAATAAACATACGTACCTTTTAAAAAGGAACATAAAAAGGCAGAAGGTACTACCTATACAGGGTGTAAAATTAAATACGTTTCATATTAAACAGAGTGCTTCAGACCATCAAACTTTTCCCCGATTTCGATGTTGGCTCTATAGTGAAAATTTTTCAATGTCTGAGTGGTCTGAAGCACTCTGTTCGCTGCGGGCGCAGGTACCTGTAACCTGCATGATGATGATGATGAACCAATAGTAATAATTATAAAATGATTACACGTCATTAATATAATGCGATATTTTCTGGAAAGCCCCTCGTTCAATGCCACCTCAGTAATACTTATACAATACAGGATGTCCCTAAATTCAACGTCAAGCCGAAAACAGGAGATAGGCGAGTTTATAACTGCTGATTCGACGCGGATAGCGACTTTGTTTTACATTACTAGATTCATTATTATTATTTTAGAGAAGATGAGACATGCACGTTTTAATAACTCTATCAATACGCATTATCAAATACCCACTCATGACGATGCTTTCGAAGAACGTAGGTAAGAAAGTCAGTCATATCTATTAAAATTCCAAGAAATATGAGTAGGCACTTGGAAATCAATACTTTTCAAAATTAGCTTCATTGCCTTTGATTAAATTAAAATAACAAGATAGGTGACGTTCTTGCATTACGTACTCGAAAAATGGACCTGCTTTTCATGTCTATTACGAGTGAAAAGTAATAACGAAGGCAATCTTCTTCTTATCGTGTGGGCAAGCCCTGGTGTCAGTTTTTTCAGACCGCCGTACGGCCTCTGACGTGGTTTTTATTTAACGGCTACTACCACCAGAGATAGTACGAAGGCATTGTGGTACCTTTATTCCGCTTGAAGAAAAAAAAAGTATCTTAATCACGCAATGCCAATCGTATTGCGAATTTGCGACTAAGGAAATTAAGGAAAAGTTTATTGCATATGTTATTGTAGTTTTTTTTTTGTGTGCGAATAAAGAGTATTGTATTGTATTGCATAACCTTTGCATTTTTTTTGGACTGTACATCATTTGGTTTCCCCAAGGTTTCTAAAAGTGCCTACTTTGATGCGAGTTCAAACTTCCGATCGTGTGCGTGTTAATAGCTTTGAACACATCCATTGTTTCTTATTCATCTCTATTACTCATAGGTCGATATTCAACCAAACCGATGTTGGAATATTTATTAATGACGATATATACAACGTGTTCATGAATAAGCGCAAAACCTCATACGGGGTGTATGAGGTTTTGCGTTTTGAACAGATTTATAACAAAATAATTAGATTGAAACAATAATTTCATTATTTTGTTAGTTAAAATTTAAAGTTATTCGCATTTTCAGTTTTGAGACAAAAATGATTTGTTATCATTTCGGCAATGAATGAAAGCGCTAACGTGCTCATGGATACATTTTAAGAATCTTGTATTGGTAGTAAGTAGGGTGAGAGTGCCCGAGCGGTGGGTTGAGATCGTGTTCAGTAAATTTTTAATTATACATACAAATTATTTAATATTTTGAAAAAAATTACCTATGTTGAAACCATGATAATTCGATTCTGCTATCGATTTTAAACAAACTACTTTCTAGTTTCGCGTTAATTCATTAACACGTTGTATAGTACATTATGATACAAGTGAGTTACAAGATCATTACAGACTGCGGCTCGTTGCTACGAGACGTTTTTAAACACTCTCGCGAGGAAAAAGGAGTAAAACGGCGTAAAGCACAACTATTTTATATACAAATACTAGAGTAGGTAAGTATATCAAAATCGGTACGGTAGTTTTTGCGTGATTCTCGAACAAACAAACAAACAGACAAAAATTCTAAAAAACATTGATTTGGAGTCAGGGACACCTAAAAACCATATTGTAATTTATTTCTTGTACTTAAATATCTTCAATGAACAGAGAAATTTATGTTACAGTTTTAGATTTGTAGAAAATGGCGCGGGGCTACTTTTTAGGGTTCCGTATTCAGACAAGGAAACAACCCTTATACTTTCATCACTTCTGTATGTCTGTCTGTATCGCCTCAATAACTCACTCATTTTTTTTGCACCCATTGAATCGTTTGGCTTGAAGACAGTAGAACATAAACAGTAGACAAGAAGAACATAAAAAAGTACCCAAAAACAAAAATGTAGTACTTAGTTATAAAGAAAATAGTTTTTTTCGGAAAAACAGACAACGAAATGGGGATTGTAAAAAAATTAAAAAAAAATCGAGTAATGTGTCGTTTGGTAGGTCCGGAGTGGAATTTTGAAAATAAATAAATAATTGTTTGATGAAAATACAAGTTTTGTATCATACTTTATTAACACTGTTTAGGAATTTAATTCAGAAAAATTATTGGTTTTTTTTTACGATCAAATCTTTGCTGAGATTTAAATTCAAACTAAGTACATGTATACAAAAAAAATTCTCAGTACCGCGCTAGTCTAAACATTATCGCAAGCCTGTTTTAGCAAGCAATGCAATAAGAGCCGCTTTAGGAGCAAGTGTGTTGATATACAGGGTCCTTCTTAATATGCTGACACTTTTCAAGGGGATGATCAGACCGTGAAACTAAACATCTTTCTCTATGGCACCAACATCGTAATCGCGAAAAAAAAATCTGCTGTCCCATAAAAAAAGTGCAAACCTACTCGAGCCAAATGTATGGGACAGCAGACTTTTTTTTCGCGATTTCAATGTTGATCCCATAGAGAAAGTTGTTCAGTTTGATGGTCTGAACATCCTCTTCAAAAACTGTCAGCATATTAAGTAGGATCCTGTATATGTAATTATTCAAATTGATAGAAGGCCAAAATTTAGAAATTTACTATTGAAATGACTAATAAAAACAATAATTCCTGTAGCTTATGAGGGCTTAATTAGTGTTACTAATAACTATTATCATTGCTGATTATGCATTCATGTAACAAAAGGTTACCGTATGTACGTATGTGGGACAGGCTTTGTAATCTTTACAAGTATGTATATAAGTACTTAGATAGTTTTAGATAACTTTTTGTAGTGTTTGCATTGTCGAAATCTTTGATAACAAAATGTTAATTAGGATTGAATGCCACAATATACCTAGGTACAACGACATCCCGCGCAGCCCTCTTTGTTGACTTGAAATTTTCGCAATTCTCAGTTTATCAGTTGGCCACACCGATTTCGGAAAACAATCTTAAAATCTGTACAATAAATTCCATTAAAGCTAAATCTTTTCGACAATGGAGGACGTGGATGTTCCGAGTTTTTTTTTCGCAGTAGTCGAACGGAAAGGTTAAAAAAAAACATTAAGGGCTTGTTTCACCACTTCCGAATGAGCTTGTTAGCTTATTTGACAACTCATTTGACAATTTTTGTATAAAAATATGTCAAATGAGCTGTCGGATAAGCTAACAAGAACTAATTCGGATGTGGTGAAACAGGCCCTTAACATTATAAATTTAGGACAGAAACTTAAATACTTACTCATAACTCTAATTTCTAAGCTCTAATTATCGATAATATTTTATCAACTCGTGCTGGTAGGTAGGTACAGGGTGTTTGTTCAATTAGCCTGTCTTTTTTGAGTGCATACTTAGGGAAAGATGAACCAAATAATACCTACGTGTGAATTTTATTTTATACAGCCTGTTGTTAACACTACACACACTCTCTCTATGTAAGTAGGTAGCATAGCATATACTCACGACTATATTCCCCGAGGGGTAGTCAGAGATATTCTGAAACGTCAGAATATCCACGTTTCACCAGTAGTACCGAAACTCTGTCCAGTGTGACGGGGGGTGAGCTCGTTGCCACTTATAATAGACAGTGGGTACAATACATGCCTCAAAATTTAAGCATACAGGTTTCCTCACGATGTTTTCCTTCACTGAAAAGCCAGGGTTGTTACAAATCGTACATAAATTCCGAAAAACGTAAGTAGGTAGGTATTTTAAAACTATGTTTTTGTTGATGTAGGTTTTTGATGTGCGAATAAAGAATATTTATGTTTCAGGGCATGTTTCACCACTTCTGATTAAGTTCTTGTTAGGTTATCCGACGGATAGTTTGTCATATTTTGTATGAAAGATATGTCAAAATATCTGTCGGATAAGCTAACAAGAAGTTACTAAGAAGTGGTGAAACAGGCTCTTAGTTATGTTGATAAAAAACGATTGCGTTTTTCGAATTTACATGTATTATTGTTTCACCACTTCTGGGTAAGTCATTGTTAGCTTATTTGACAGATCGTTTGACATATTTCGTATGAAAGATATCGACGCTTAAGAATCAAATCCTTCTAACTTCAAAATCTTGAGATTTTAAAGTTTGAATGCAGTTAGAAGAAAAATGCAATCGCCCGTAGATAATAATACTGGCTCTACGATAAAATAGACTGGCGTCTAATTTCAAAAGCACATTATATTTGTTAAGTTTAAATTTTAAACCATAATATACAAGGTATGAAACATTTTTTTCACCTCTTGTAAAGTTGAATTTTTGTAGATAGGAGGGTTTGGTTCTTAAGCGTCGATATGTCAATTTATCTGTCATATAAGCTATCAAGAACTTGTCCAGAAGTGGTGAAAAAAGCCGTTAATCTAACAAACTATAATAAATTTACATTTTTTGTCATTTTCATCTTTATTATGGCACATAATTATGTGAAAACCAAACCACCACCAACCACCATTTATGACTTTATCAATTATCAATTTATCATACTTGTTCAGATTTGGAAATTTTTGACATAAAACAGCAGTCTGTATTTTATTTGATATTTTTGTTTTAAATGTTATCGAACAGCATACGAGAAATCGGAAATCCCCAATATAAAATGTTTATTAAAATAATCAATTTATGTTTTAAAGATAAGGTTACCTACTTGTTTACGAACGTAATATTTACGCATGGTCTACGAATAAAGAAATAAATATGGCAATATATTTTATGTATTACTAAACATGTAACTATGCCTACATCTTTTCTAGCTTGTTTATCGTTAGCGCGCTCCATACAAACGAAAGATGCCCCTGAGCCCTGAGCCTGACCGATTTTTTGTATGTTTGTTCGAGCATCACGCAAAAACTACTGGACAGATTTTGATTTGTGCTCACACAAGGTCCATTATGATTTTATTCTTAAAAACTTGTGTAGTGTGTTTAAGTAGGTATTATAAAAGTTTTTTTTTCAATTATTTAAAAAAGGAAAGACTTACTGCCAGTTGCACATACGTTCATTAAAGTTAATCGTCCATTAAGTCTCTTGCTGTCACTTTTTGTCTTGTTGACGTAGTTAAAGCTAGCAAGCGATTTAATTTAGAATTTAAAGATTAACTTTAATGAATGTACGTGCAACTGACCGTTAATGTAGAGAACTTAAAAATTAAATATGTAAGTAATCTTGATCAAATAATAAATAGGTAACGAGTTATTTGCTAAAGTGATAAGGTAATAATTAACATGATGCACGGTTCCTGAGCAGTGAAGAGTGCCTTGACTCGCCTGTAAGGCCTGTCACATACATACGGAATAACGATTCTGAATTCCGAATCAGGATTACGATTTCGTATGGATTTCCCCCCCTCCATAATTCCGTTCGCAATTGCGGAGGTATCAAATCCTGTACAAAATCATAATCCTGATTCGGAATTCCGGATCGTAATTCGGTATGTATGTGGCACGTCTAAGGCCGAGATTCAGAGACGATTTTTAAGTCATAGTTCGGACTCCCGTATGTCAAAATCCATACATTTTCGCCACGCTTAGCTCGAGCTAAGACCAAAAAAGTCTCTGAATCTCGGCCTAAGACCTGACACACACATACGGAATTCCGAATCAGGATTGTGATTTTGTATAGGATTTGATACTGAACAGAATTGTGCAAGGGGACAATCCATACGAAATCGTAATACTGATTGGGAATTCCGTATGTATGCGGCGGATCTTAACAAAGCAAACAACACAGTTCAACTCTACTACATTCGTATTGTTGGGCAGCAAGTGAATCACAGCGAACGGGACGAGTCCACCAGCCAGTCCCCACCGAGCCACTGGCGAGCTCGCTTGTCGCCACATTACGTCCGAACACTTCTACAAACTTTCACTTTTGCGTAAATATAAATAAACATTCTAAATATAACATTCTATGATTCTGATTTATTATTGTGTGAATTAGAATCCGTTGAATTGCAATTTATAATGTACTTAGTGTAGAATTTAGGTGCACAACAACAATAATTAGTGGTAAAAAGTAATGGTGTTTTCCTATTGGTCTCAATTGTAAACGTGTTCAGTAAAAGAAACAGAATTTAATAAAAAAATTGATAACTTTAGCATTCCACCAACAACAAAGTGTTTACATTTTCTGAATGCAGTGAGTGAACAGCCGTTTTGAACATGGGAAAAGACTACGGTGAGTTTAATTTTACTAATAAACTTCATTGTTCTGATGTAAAGTACGCTTCGACAACTCGTAGGTACTTAAATCAGTTTTAACTGATAATGTCTATTGGAGTTAAGTTAACAAGGTACTGAGATAAAACTCAGAACATCCACGTTACACTAGTAGTACCGAACGAAACCTTGTGCAATGCATTTGACATGTAGTGAGCTTGTCGCCACTTAATAATGAACAGTGGGTACAATACTTGCATGCGTGATTGGACTACGTACGAACCATAACTTTTGGTATGGCCATAATCGCGGTACTGCTCTTGACAGCCGTTACAGCCGTTTTGACAGATCGCTCAGATGTTAAGGGCTGTCAGTTACATAGTTTAGCGCGATGCGGAATTCAGCACAGTTGAATAGTAATTGGATTGCAATGTGATTAGCACTGCAATAGAACTTGGACGTTTTAAATTAGCGCAATCGGGGGGCAGGTTTCCCTAGAGATTTACCGAACTATATGTTGTCCTTCACCGAAAAGCCAGTGGTGTTACAAATCGTACATAAATTCCCAAAAACTTTTACCTACAGGGATCGAACCATCGCCTCCTGCATGGCAGGCATGGTTATTCGCCACTAGAACACCACTGCTTCACCTTTTTAATTTAAGTATAAAAATTATTTAATAGAAAATGGCACCTAACTTGGACTTAACGCCCGTACACCCGTAGAGTAGGCCTGTGCCCTGCAGTGAGACGTTTATAGGCTGATGATGATGAAATGGCTCTTAATATGGGTAGGTACTTACCTGCTGAAGATATTGAAGATTTTGCAATAATATTATTGACATGAAAGTCGCACTATACCAACTTTTCTTAAATCTGTTTAAAAATTTTGTAGATCCTCTCCAATCCTCTCGCTATTAAGTTCCGTGATAATTATAAACGTCAACCTTCCTCGTCGAAATAAACGAGGTTTTTCCATTGATAACTATATGTCTATACTATGAACATCTTGGTACCTATACATACTGTCATATCCTCTAGAACGACCTTGCATGACTTTTAATGCAGAGTTTGGTTGTGACAACGCAATCGCTTCCCGGCTGAGACACCGACCTTGCCTCAATGTTGCAAAATTTTTAAATATGATTGCGTAGATGCCTGCATTTGATTTTGTGTCGCATAATATATACCCATATAACTTATTATAAATCTGTGCCCATATAAACAATGGCAAATTAATCGAAGTATTGAAATATTTACTTAAGTAGGTACCTTAAATTAGTCTCGAAATTCGGTAACTATTTCAAGTTTTTTTTGAAGGGCTGAATCGAAAACCATTTCGAGATAATTGTCTTAATAATAATATTTTCTATGTCAGAAATGTTCAAATGAAAGGATTACAGATATTAGGAATATATATAACATAATAAAATAACGTCGTTTTTCGGTCCGTCCAGTGACGTCACTGGAAAACCTGTGAACTCTTTGGTAAACTTAAAATTAACTTAATATAACTGGCCATTTAAAATAAAAATACATTCACAATGTCAGAATTTTACATTTGATGTTGCCGTTTCTGTTTCCAGCATAGAGTAACTCTATGAAAGAGAAAGAGGGAAATTTTTATTTTTTTTAAATAAAGCAGTAGTTTTTCTCCATGGAGTTTGCATTTAGAGATTACAGATCCAATTAATTTAAAAATTAAATTTATGTAAATAAACTCGATAAATCGCAATAAAAAATAAAATTGGTTTCTTAAAATTATGTCTTCTATCGGTAAAAAATATAAAATGAAGACCAAAAAAACTTAAAAATCAGCTGTCCCATACTAAACTGCAATACCTACTCGATTCTAACGTATGGGATAGCTGATATTTTTTTTCTGCTGACAGGTTTGCTCCCATTGTAAAAGTTGTTCAGTTTGATGGGTAGAGTATGTTGTTTAAAGGTTAATTATACTTTTCCTTACACACTGTATACTACCGTAAGGTATTAGTGATAGGTATAGATATGTAGACGACAATAAATGAGTTTACTTTCTTTGGCGGAGCGCCAAATAATATATCGCTTTGCTCTTTTCTTACTCTAGTCAATAGAGACAAGTTTAATTCTCCTTTCGTTTACGTATGTTTATCATACAATAGTAAGATAGTAAGAGAAGAGCCGACTGGCTCATGAATGAGTTTACCAACGTACAATCAGTCGATCCAGTAGGTTGCAGGAGTGGAGGAACTACTGTGGAAGGTTCCTCCGGTGAAAAGGGAAGATCTTCCGCCAGGCTAGGTATGAAGCCTGGGGACCGGCCGTGGTCCAACAGATCTTAGTTGGACCTTGTATATATATATCGAATCTCTGTGATTATTTCTCTTGCGCGATTCATGTCTTGTATACGATTGTGAACCTTATGTGTAGCGGCTAATGGGTTACTAATGTGACGTCGCAAGTTTGCACCCACACAGGTTTGCAGTACTATGTTTTTCATAAAACTCCGAACAACTATGTCATATTGACTTCAGAACAATGGCAATACCAATTAACAAGTTGGGAGTATATTTATTATTAGGTACACACGGCGACACATCAAGCTTTATAAAAACCAACATAAGCTGGCCACGCGTAGGGTGAATAACGTATAACGTCGCGCGGCCAGTTTATTTTGGTTTTGTATAGCATGGTGTGTCGTGTGTACCTACTGGATCGACTGATTGTACGTTGGTAAACTATTTCATGAACCAGTCGGCTCTTCTCTTACTATACTTCACGATATGACTTGAATTGAGTTAGGTATATTTTCACAAATAAACAGCGTACTTATATGTCTTTAAAAAAATAGATTTGTCCTTGCACTTCATAAACTTGTTATTGAAACAAAACTAAACTAACATAAGTGCATAAAATAACGATAATAGTCATGTAGTGCTACAATTTCTATGACTCTACGTATTCAATTAAAAATAAATAAATAAAATCAACTTATTGCTTTTACACAAGTAGTTATTTTAGATACTTTCCTGCGATAAAAAAGTATGGGTTTAGATGCCCCAAATAATATTAGCCGCATAGATTTACGTGTTATTTACGTCGGTCGAGCAACGTCCACCGTTCACACTACGTACCTACCATCTCTACGGGACGTAAATAAAACTACCGTCATGTTACAGTCACCATGGACATTATTGATATAAGGCTGTAAACACAGTAACATTTCAATTAATGCGATTGCAAAGATGATATAGAAATGAGGAATAATGCGTTATCTACCGGTCTAAATGTAAAGTCAACATCAATGAGATCATGACATTTACTGGATTATTAATCTATTAGAAATTTGTTAGATAACGTTTCATCGATTAGATATGCAATGTTATGACGTTCTACCTGCATGCGTAGCATGCTACACATGATACGGCTGTATCACATCTTTTATCTCGTTCGTTCGCGCGCAAATAGAAAGAGAGCGAAGGTGTGATAGCGCTGTATCACGGTGCCATGCTACCTATGCTGGTCACTTACGCGCCATGTAGGTATTTAATGATGTTTTAATCTATATAAAAGATAATAACAATAGGACCATCGTCACCCGTGCCCACTTATACTAATTTTAATGCATTTCATTCCTTGAAGAATGAGCTAGATAATTAATCACAAGTACTTTACAATATCTAACTATACCTACCTACTTTAGATAATTAATTATACTGAATGTTTTTATTCTTAGGTACTTCGTAAAATACATTAACTACCTAGGACCTTGGAGGAAAATTAAGTACGTTTACCTAGGTCCTATAGAGGTTACCCACTACTTATTATAATTTTCCTCATAATCCTCGAAAACCGAAAATAACAACTTGATTCATCACGTGAATCAATTTGCGTTGATCTAGTTTGAATTATTTATTGTCAAGCCAGATTATTTTAACTTTGTTCTAAAGAAGTTAATTAAATAGATGCCATTGGATAATCATTTTCAAATTCGGTATGGCAAGATTTTTTTGGAGGGTATCGAAAACCATTTCGAAATAATTGTCTCAACAATAATATTTTCTATGTCAGAGATTTTAAAATGAAAGGATTACAAATATTTTAATAAAATAAAGTTTTTTTTCGGTCCGTCCAGTGACGTCACTGGATAACCTGTGAACTCCTTGGTAAACTTAAAATAACTGGCCCTTAAGAAAAAAAATACATTCACAATGTCAGAATTTGACATTTGATGTTACCGTTTATGTTTGCAGCATAGAGTTAGAAAGAGAAAGATAAAATATATTTTTTAAATAAAGCACAAAAAGATTATACCTAATAGAGTGAGCCATACCAATTGTAAAGTGTCCACTTTTTTTAACGTTTAGGTTTGAGTGTGTGGTGTCAAGTAGTATGGACAAAAGGCACCAAGTGACATATGGCCTTATGTTTACGGTCACTTTTCACAAACTAGCTCAAAAAAAAGTGGACAGCCGCATAAACAAATATCTATAGTTCCATCTCCTTCTACTATTAAAGGAACGTCATAAGACAAAAGAGACTAACTACAATCGTAAATTTATGCGGACTTTATGGAGAGTCTTCCTCTGAGATAAAGCAATAATTTTAATTCGATTTTTTTAGATCAATGTAATTGAAAATGAAAATTTAAAAACCAAAAAAAAACTTGACATACCGAATTGAACATAAAATTCAGCTCAAGAATGAACAATATGAACGGATCCTTATGATTTGTATCTCCACAACTAAACCACCTTATGTAGAGGTGAAGACAGTATATTGGTGACTTTATTGTGTGCACAACGTAGATCCGTGCGTCTTATCTCTCCGTTTTAAAATGTGCTTAAGAACAAGTGAAAAACTAACAGTTTGCTGTACTAGATTTAAACATTTTACAACCAGTTTTTATGCCGCAGTTTACTATAGTTGCATCAGTGTCTTGTTTTATCTTTGTAGCATCTCTGTAGCCACTAGTTTAAATGAATACATACATCTCTGTCACACGCGCACGGAGCACCGTATTTTTCATTTCACTCTTTTTACGTCAATTAGCTTTAATCCAGTCTGCCGGTCACTGGTATTTCTGAATCATCTACGAGTTATCTCTTTTGTTTCGAAAGATTACATTGTTTATATTTTGGCGGTTGTATATTATTTATTATACATCATCATCATTGTACGGGAGTTACGGGACGCATGGCGAGAACGGAGGGAGGCCTTTGCCCAACAGTGGGAGAACAACGGCTGATATAATATACATTGTCGTTCTTTATATGCTGGCACTTTGTTAAGGGGATGACCAGACCATCAAACTGAACAACATTCTCTATGGGACCAACATCGAAATCGCGAAAAAAACAGCTGTCCCATAAATTTGGCTCGAGTAGGTTTGCAGTTTTGTATGGAACAGCTGATTTTTATCGCGATTTTTGGCGCAGTGTTGGTGCCCTAGAGAAAGTTGTTCAGTTCGACGGTCTGATCATCCCCTTAAAAAAGTGTCAGCATATAAAGAAGGACCCTCGTATTATACTACTTACCTTCTTACAAGTTATTGTTGGAATCGACGTATAGTTATCAGTATGTAGAAACTTATCAACTAGTTACTTAATTCTTAATTACTACTTTAATTAATTAATTAATAAACTTATTTGTTTTTTTTTTCGCGTTTTCGATGTTTGTCCCATACATAAAGTTGCTCAGTTTGATATATGTATGTATAATCCCCTAAAAAAACTGTAAAAACTTTAAGAAGGACATTATACAGCTCTTTTATTATCATTATCTTAATCAAGCAATTGTTTAAGTCTTAACTAGCCTTAGCTTCGTCCCGCCCGGGACTATTATTTTGCTCACTGCTTAGTTTATGACATCAAAGCAATGATACCAAACCTTTTTTTAAACCACTTTTAAAAGTATTTTGTTATGGAGTGGTACTTACCTACCTACTAGATGTAGATATAATAAGTATTGTAATTGTTGCCTGTTCTGTGTAAATTCCAGTGACCAAGCAGGTATCTACACCTACAACTAACATGCGAGCTTAGTACAGTGATCACACCACTATGTTATATTAAACAGGTCAATTGTGAGTCTTGTGCGCACCGAAGTTTCCGTACCTACCATAGAAGAAGTGAAGACGTTAATTTAGTGGTCCACCGATTCACTTTTAGTGTAGGTACTAGTATTTATTCTGTGCTTTTAGTAAACAAATTCTAAAGCTATCAATGGAGAGATTTTATTCCGAAAAATGTTTTGATTCAAGTAGGTTTTTTTATTACCAAATTCTTTATATCAAACTATTTTATAGAATTATATATTATATATAATCCTAAGGCTTGCTTGCTCCAATATTTCGTGTTCGCTTCGTCTCTCACACCGTTCATACTTTAACGAAAATCTGACAACATACAAGCATAGATATTAGTTTCTAGATTGTTTCTGAAAAAAATCATTGCCTATAATTGGTTAGTATTGAAAATATAACCAGACTACGTTTGTATGGAGCGCGCCATGGGTAATATACCCTTAAATACTACTTATCACTAACTTATTTAGAAACTAGCCGATATGCGGATAACATTCGGATCCTTTTAGAAACAATAAAATCTGGTTGGCCTTAGATGACATCCAATAACGTAATTTACTCAGAAAATGTTATGAATGGCAGACAACTTAAGGTAAAATTATTTGTTTAAAAAGCGTCGCCAGTGTTATCATTAAACCTTGATAAGAGTCCACGTAACTGATAGTGTGTTACTTTGCCCGTGCAAAGCTGCTATAACAATGTGAAAATGAGTTAAAATTTTGAAAATACGTTTCAAATACACAAAAAAGTTACATAAATGGTCCAGAAAAGTTGGCATTGTGGTTAAAATGGGTTGCTGTGGAGATTGCTGTGTCCCGCCGAATGAATCGAGTAAGTGAATCACACTGCAACATGATAAATAGGTATTCAATATTGTTTACGCAATTTTTCGAATAATGTACATCGTTTAAGTGCAAATAAATCCACTATAGGTACAAATAGTACCTACGTCCACATTTTGTTCTTATAAGAACATGTTTGTTTTGAATTCCATATCACGTTTATATAAATGTTAAGCTAGGTATTTATAAACATCGAAGATAGGTAATATTGTCTTTTTAGTACCCATTTATTGTAAATAGAATAAAGATAAAAGATAGGTACTCAAAAAAACAACTCAACTCAACATCAAAAATCATACGTCAGGAGTAAGATTTTTGAAAGTCAAATCAGCAGTAGAAAGATCCATATCTCCATAGTAATATTGACATTTTCAACTGCTGAGTTCAACGAATGAGTTTCAAATTCGCACTCCTGCACGTCTAGCATGATATCTCTACTTGTGCGCGACTCGGCTTTTTCCCATACTACAAGTCGCGGCAAGCGCGGCTTTCGCTCTCCGAAAAGCGCGGGAAAAGGTTATTTTCTATGCAACGAAGGCGCGTCGCGCGCGTGTAGAGAAATCATACTAGACGTGCTGGTCTTTTTTTTACTCATGGTCGATTGCCTCAAAGTTCTGCAGCAAGGTCAAGGACGGTATATAATTTGATAAGTGTTACTTGGATCTAGGAATGAATCCTCACAAGTGTCTAGTTGGAATAAGTGTAGATGATATCGAACGTGAATAATACTTCCTCGCTATACCTAAATGTTAAATTATAAGGCACTGTATTTTATGAGAGCCAATTTAGGGGCGTTTTCTTTTATTCTAGATTCGAATACCTATATAGTTTAGATCAATATAAATGGAAGAGTAAAACTCCGGCGTGTTATATAATTATACGTAATATACGATGAATATAGTCGAGTAGGCTAGGCATTGCAGTTTTGTATGGAACGACAGTTTTTGGGGTACTAATAATGTAAATATTTTATTTTCAGGGGAGCCGATACGCTACAACCCGGACTTCAACGGCCCCATCCACAACCGATCCTGCACGGACATCATCTGGCTCATCGTGTTCATTCTGTTCCTGGGAGCATGGGGATACGTCGGCTACTACAGTTAGTAAACTTACTAACTATGCGCCACTTTACCTTGCGCATGATCACACGAATTTAGTTACCTACCTACTTGTAGGTCTGTCATCATCTGACGAAACCTTAAAGCGCTGGTAACGGTTAAAATTTTGAGATAGCTAACATATATCAAAATTTTAACATTATATCTTTATGTAACGGCAATTTGACTTTCGATATTATATCATCATTTATGCTGTCGTTAATCGATTTAATAATGCTACATACCTACTTATATTGGTAACAGTGAAACATACTAAAACAATAGAGTTAGGTACTGCGACTGTTTGTTCTCAGAGAGGTAACTTATTGTATACTTAATTCAATGCAGGTATAACACACGGCGACGTAGAGAAGCTTCTAGCGCCCATCGACTCTAAGGGTAGGCGCTGCGGCCTCGACGCGGGCCTAGAAAATAAGAAGAACTTGGTATTCTTCGATATCGCTCGATGCCTGTCCCCCGGCACGCCCATCGTAGGCTGCCCTACTCCACAGGTAAGTTCTTATCATTGGATACTTACCTCAACACCATATTCAACAAAAAACTTAACGATTACTTGAAATTTTTTCAATCTCATATTACAGGTCTGCGTAGAAAATTGTCCAAGTACGACAATTATATTTGACACACAATTAACGCAATCGACCTTCAATCAAATTAAACCGAGCATGGTGTGCACCGACGAGGTGGTCATCCAAACTATGACATATCCCGAAGCCGTGGAACACATAAAGAATGGTAGATGCGCTAGATTCGTCCTAAAGAGCCAGCCAGGTAATTAACGTCGCCTTTTTCTTATCAGTTTTGGTTGTGACATTGTTTTCATTACTTACCTAATCTACTTCGGTAGTTTCGATTGAATCTTTTGATGGTACTAATAAATCTTAGTGACGCTTAGTTTTATGAAAATGTAATGAAACGTGTGGCATGAAGTGCGTCCCTACCGCCCGCGTCTGCTTGATTTAATCCCAATCAGAAAAATAATCAATACTCCAGTGCTGAACCGCTGCATCGGAGACCTCTCGACCCTTCAGTGCAAAGACTCGTCGACAACACCCAGCTCAAAGTGGGCACAGTCCGACGAGACCTGCGTGAGGAACCCTAAAGAGGCTCAGAAGTCGTTGCTGAACAGTGCGACGGCTCTGGACTCGTATGTCGGGTGGATAGTGGCCAGCTGGGCGACTTTCTTCACGAGCGGTGCAAACGATCGCGACACCCATATTGTAGGTAGCCGGTAGCACGCTGCACGCACCTGACTCGCACGATCTATACTAATAAAACCTCTACATTAACTGTAACCTTGTATCTTACTAAACTAACATCATGCTACTGTATCTACCTTAAGCTGGAATGTAGGTACATCACATAACATTGAACTATTATCTAATCCTGAATGTCTTATAATAGTTGATAATCCAGTGTCATCTCATTGTAAGCTATTGAATGTAGAACACATAACTAATTGGTGATTGTGCATGTGTCGGTGATCGGTGCAGTGCTCGGGCGGTGCTTTGTGGACGTGACAGAAGTCATGAACAACATTAACCAGATTACCAATTCAACGGAATTAGCACAACTTACCGAGGAACAGGTGCTACAGCAATTCACCAACTTGATTAAATTTCAAGAGGTAGATATGGTTATTACTTATTAGTATAGTTAATTTAGTGGGTACGTAACTTGTAGTAAATAGTTAAAATAGTAATAACCAAAGTAATGCACGTGGTAGTAATTAAGACCGTTGATAAGTATGAATGACTATAATTTGATTAGAATGAAGTTAGAAAGTGAAAAAGGTTAGTAATAAGATAACCCTGATAACCCGATATAATTAACCCTGTAAGCTTTGCCTCACTCCGGCCTGCCGCTTGTCCGCTGGTCCAACAATCTGCACGCGGACCTGTGTAAGTGTAAGCCGAACCAGAGAGCAGTTCATGTGGCTGCTGGACCAAAAAGATTATACAGGGTCCTTAATATGCAGACACTTTTCTCAGGAGATGATCAGACCGTCAAACTGAACAACTTTTTCTATGGGACCAACATCGAAATAGCGAAAAGAAAATCAGCTGACTCATAACATTTGGCTCAAGTATAGGTTTGCAGGTTTGTATAGACAGCTGATTTTTATTCGCGATTTCGATGTTGGTGCCTTAAAGAAAGTTGTTCAGTTTGACGGTCTACTCATCCCCTTAAAAAGTGTCAGTATATTAAGAACCCTATATAGCATACAACAGATAAAGAACCATGACAAAGGAACAAGGTTTCTTTTGAAGTTATTGTGTGCCACTTCTTTTCACAAAAGTGTGCAAGACGATGAAATCTTGTTATTAATCAACTAAAACATTGCTAAATTACCATCACATACTGCCGCATAATTTCATATGGGTACTTACCTGTTCTAAAGAATGACCAAACTGATAATAAGCTATTTTTGCAATTCTTTGTTCGTGAAGATGAACCATTTCCATGGGTCACATTACAACGTGTTTCTGTGCAAACAGCTGTCGTCGCAAATAGTTCAAGACCTGGTGCAGTCCCGCTGGTACATGCTGGGCGCGCTGGTCTGCGTGGTCCTCATCTGTTTCCTTTACATACTCCTGCTGAGATGGGTGGTGGCGCCCGTTGTTTGGACCTCCATCGTCGGATTGATTGCACTTCTTGGATTCTGTACGTTTTTAATTAATTAATAGGCAGAGTTTAAAAAAAACTCATATAATAACTTCTTAAATGTAAAATTTTGTTATAATTTTCAAATTGTATATTTCTCAAATCACCAATCAGCCAATTACCAACAGATGCTAGAAAATTTATTTATTTTCCATATTGTCTTTTGTCATATCTATCAACTCGATTCGTTCCTCCAATGTAAACTCTGCTTAATCACATCTGATGAAAAAAAATCCTACCGTAAACCGACGGAGTGCTGTATTTTTTATATCCATGTTGCTTCCAGGTCTATACTTATGTTACAAGAACTACGTATACTACAAAGCGAATCCGGGAACGATGTACCAAACGACGAATCTGAAAGGGTACGCGCAGTCTCTCTTCGGCAGACACGACACATGGCTGGTGATACTGATCGCACTGGCGATCGTCCTGGTCATCCTGGTCATGATGGTCATCTTCCTGAGGAATCGGATAACGATCGCCATTGCTCTCATACGTGAGGGAAGCAAGTAAGGAACATTTTGCGTTTGTCACTGTTATTTTAAGCCACACTTAAAAGCCATCTAGAATCTATATTCGCCCTACAAAGGCTAACGAGCGTTGTTGTATGTAAATTGGCTAATTATATCTACAAGTGGCTCATCAATAGTCATCAGTCATATTATTCATGATAATTACTTAACTTCAAAGACAGGTTTAGACGATGACAATTTTGCGGTGCCAATTTTCCGCATCAGCGCTTGCACGAAAAAAAATCACGGCACCCGGTCGCTTATATGGTGCTACTCGTAGTTTCCAGCGCAAATCTTGCGCGCAATCGTATGATTTTGCTTGTAATAACTGTGCCAGCGATTAGCACGATGTGTTTACACGAGTTCAAAAATGGGACTGGGTAACGTACTTTTTTTTCGTGTTAGCGCAGGCAGCGAAAAATCGGCGTATTGTCATCGTCAAAACCTGCCTTTATGGATGGACATGGATGTTGTGAGCTGAATATCTGTGAACCCCCTCGGGGAATATAATCGTGAGCATATGTTATGCTAAGTATTATAACAATCTAATCGAACTATTGTTATTTAGTCTTCTTTCCATTCCAGAGCAGTTACTTCAATAAAATCGACGATATTCTTCCCATTATTTCCGTGGATCCTACAGTGCTTCGTCATAGTTTATGGCGTTTTGGTGCTAATGTACTTGCTTTCCATCGGCGAGTCCGCTTTCCGTGTTGTCAATCTCAAGAACGACACCGATTGTAGTTGCGCAGGAAAATATGTTGAGGTAAATAAACATTAAATAAGCTTTTTATCCACCATCTCGTTATTTATTTTTATTCATATTATGTTATTCCAGGACGGTGTTCCCTGCAATCCGGCAGAATTTTACAGCAGTTGCTTCGACACCAGCTCTACTATCCCTAGGCAGTGCCAGCAAGCAACCTGCCACTTTATTGGTATCGATAACCCGAATAACGTCATTTACATGCACCGTTAGTACCCTGGCCTCATTGTAAATCTAAGTTAGATGATGATAGTTGCTGGTCTTACTTAATAATTTTGGTCGACAGTTGTCAATCTGCTGGGATTCTTCTGGATGATGTTTTTCATCGGGGGCGTGGCAGACATGATGCTTGCTAGTACTTTCTCCACGTGGTACTGGACATTCCATAAGAGGGACCTTCCATTCTTCACTCTGACCTCTGGTATCTTCCGAACTTTCCGGTGGGTATTGCATTTTTTATCACATCGCAACAGCCCCGGATCTAAGATTTTTCCGAGCCAGGGCAAAAACTCGATACTAGCGGAAAGCAAAGTCCAGGTTAGATCGTTGCAACAATATAGTCTAAAACTTGTATAGGGTATGCAGACGGATTTTAAGGGGATGATTAGACAATCAAACCGAACAACTACTTTCAGAGTTTTACTATGGAGCAAACATCGAAAAAATCGGCTGTATCATACAAAACTGCAGTACTTAGTACCTACCTTTTTTTACTCGACCCATATGTATTGGACAGCTGATTTTATTAATTTTGTTGGTCCCATTGATAAAGTTGGTCAGTTCGATATTCTGATCCTCTTAGAAAACTGTCAGCATATTAAGAAAGACCCTGTACTGTATACGTTTTTTTTAACATACTTAAATAATTTTATTTTCAGGTACCATTTAGGTACGGTAGCGTTCGGGTCGCTGATAATCGCCATAGTGCGAGTTATCCGCGTAATCCTCGAGTACATAGACCACAAACTGAAAAAGTTTGACAACCCGTTCACTCGATGCGTATTGTGCTGTTGCAAGTGCTTCTTTTGGTGCTTGGAGAACTTCCTCAAGTTCATCAATAAGAACGCGTACATCATGTGTGCTGTTCACGGGAAGAACTTCTGTGCCAGCGCCAGAGATGCGTTCTCTTTGCTCATGAGGAATATTGTCAGGGTCGTTGTTTTAGATAAGGTAATTTGTTATAATTAAAAGTATGTTATAGCTTGTAGGACGTCACTACAGAGCATTCTCTCACCAATAAAGGCGAGAGAGTAAGACAAACTCCGACACGCGGCGCGGGTCCAGTAAGTGATGGTGAAGACAAGCTTGCTGTCAGATAATTTTCGAGCCGCCTTAATAGGTTCCTGACCTGGCTTAACTAACTACACCGCCATCTTGCGGAACTACCCGGGACCGACTTAACGTGTCTGTGTGCGTGTAGTTATAATTATTCTTCTTATGCCCTACCCAATCCGCCACTTAGCCCCAGTAACATCCTATGCCGAGATCCGAACCCACTCTAGGTGCCCCTAGGTCGGTTGCTTGAGTTCATTCACTGGCTCGGTAGACCCTTCGTGGTCTCTCCAATAGCCCGCAGTAATGAGTAGTATCTGTTCCCTGAGCAATGCCGTAATTGTCAAATTGAAAAAATATATAAATACAATTATGCTCTCAGGGTACCATAACTGCCTCTGTGGTCCAATGGTTAAGAGCATTGGGCTCTTGACACAGAGGTCGTGGGTTCGAATCCCACGGGGGACACCTAGTGATATGTCACTTTGTGCGTTTTTCCCCAGTTTGTTAGGACATTGCAGGCCGAATCACCTGATTGTCTGAAAAGAAAGATGATTCCGTACTTCGGATGGAAGATTAAGCCGTTGGTCCCGGCCACTATCTCTCGTGGTAGTAGTCGTTCATAAAAACCACGACAGAAGCCGTAAGGCGGTCTGAAAAAACTCTGACACGCGGGCTTGCCCACACGATAAGAAGAAGAGTACCATAAAACTATTTGTTATTTCTAGGTGATGGACTTCATCTTCTTCCTCTCCAAGCTGCTGATCTCGATCGGGGTTGGTTTCGCTGTGTACTACTTACTGCAGTGGAACTACGTGTACGAGGTGACTAAGGGCGAGCGACTGCACTACAACTACGTTCCCGCCATCATATTGAGCATTGCCACTTACCTTATCAGTACTATATTCTTCAATGTTTACGCAATGGCTGTTGATACACTGTTCCTTTGCTTCTGTAAGTACTCTGTCACTGGTTATTTTATTTTCATGTTTATTCATCACGTTATCGTTACAAAAAAGGTTAACTGTATCTTCTTTTTTTTTTCAGTGGAAGATTGCGAACGGAACGACGGGTCCCCCGATAAACCATATTTCATGTCCACAAATCTTATGAAAATTCTTGGAAAGAAAAATAAGAGAGCGTAAACAAAAATAGAGTTATACACAAGCTAAACATAAGTGCCAAATATTGTACACAAATTCCAATAGAGTTGTGATAATATTGTCAAATTAGTTGGTAATTTGTCAATGTCTCAAAGTAAATAATCATAACAAAACATTGATTTACCTTAATCCATTGTACAGATTTAATAGTTTTTTAACGATTTACTGATGTTTTATATAAGTGTTTTAAAATATTTTACTTTACTGAAACACGAATTACAAACCAAAAAAATAATATATGAGTAAAATTAATTATACTGCCTAATAAATTTTGAGAGGATTTTATAGAAACAAAGATGTGATTACTATTATGTATGATACCTAGTTATGTGTAGAAGTATTTTATATTTAAGATTTTTTTAAATGGAAGGTTGTTAAGATTATATCGAGTGATTCTAAATAGGTGAGTGCCTGGTATGTTATATTTGAATTAATCCACTATTAATTGTGAGAACATATTTTATTATTAAATATAATTTTTAATAATTAACTTCGAATTTTTATTAATAAAAACCGGTCAAGTGCTAGTCGGGCTATTCGCGCACCGAGGGTTCCGTACGAAACCACCACACAACATAAATTAACTTACAAAAAAGTTTTGCTTTCTCCGGGACCTATAGCGCGAGACTGACTCACACTTGGCCGGTTTTTTTTTTATTTAATGTTATACTGTAGAGTGCTCTATAATCATTACGATAGAGCGAGAAGAAAAAACGTTGATAAAACTGGTTTCTAGTATGAGGACCCCCCTTAAATTTTAAATTAAATCCGCAATAATAACGCGTATTCTGTGAAAATTTCAACTTCTAGCTATTAAGGTTCAAAAATTACAGCCTTAAATAGGTAGAACAGACAGACAGACAGCCAAACGGACGAACAACGTAGGCTTAGTAATAGGGTCCCGTTTTCACCCTTTGGGTACGGAACCCTAAAAACTAGCTGACCCGACAGACCTTGTCCTGTCTAAAAACTGTATTTAGACAAATTCTTAAATTTAAAACATTTCAAATTGGTCCAGCTGTTCAAGCTCAAGTGATGCACTTACTAAGGAACAGCATTTCAAATTTATGTATACTCACATAGATAGCCTTACTTAATTGGACCTTATATGCGCTAGTTCTTGCAATATTTCTGGTACACCCAGAAAGTCAAGACATATGTGAGTTTGTGAGTGTGTGTTATACAAAAACAGTATCAATGGTGTGTCCGTTATTTTTTATTTGGAATGTTTAAAAAAATAGAGAAATATTTACTCTTCCATCATATTTATTCTATGCTGCGTTAAGAATGCGACATCAAGCATCGCCTCGGGGTCCAGAAGGTCCTTAACGACGTCGTACTTCAGGCTCTCCTCGTATGCGAACGTGATGCTTGTGTCGTCCAGCATCATCTTAGACGCTACTAGTGCTGTGATGCAGTTCTTCACTCTCGCCATCGTCTCGCGGTCTGATTTGTTCACTGGCTGGAAATAAATATACTATATGCAGATAAATGTTTTAATTCAATCAGTGGATAACATTTAATTTTTTATTAACCTATATTTATTGAATAAAAAATACATATGCTTACGACTATATTAAGAGGATATGTGAAAAAAATATGATTCTTCAAAGCATCATTTATCATGAAGTACTAACAGTACGAGTATGATTTGCGGATATATGTAAATTGAACATATAATTGAAGTTTTGATTAGAGCCAAAACACGATTAAGAAAAATTTTCTCGATAGAAAAATATGCCAAAGTAGACTCCATCTTTATCGATAAACGCTTGGAACTGCTAAACGGTGAATAATAGAAACACGAGACTTGATTTAAAAAAAAGAGATTGATATTTTATAAAGTTTGATTAGAGCAGAAATGAACTTACATAAAAAGTAAAATCACAATTAAATAATGTTTGTTTTACGCTTGTGTCGTTTCAGGCGCGCGCGTCGCCCCATCTCTTTCTCTCGCAGTAACATAAGCTATCACACGCCCATTTCGCTTCAATTATTTTTCGACATAGGCCCTTAACCTCAGAACATCCACGTTTCACTAGTACCGAAACTCTGTCCAGTGTGACGGTGAGTGAGCCCGTCGCCACTTGTAATGGACAGTGGGTACAATACATGCCTCGAAATTGAATCATACAGGTTCCTTCACGATGTTTTCCTTCACCAAAAAGCCATTTGTGTTTACAAATGGTACATAAATTCCGAAAAACTCATTGGAACGAATTTCTTGGACGGGGATCGAACCATCGCCTCCTGCACAGCAGGCTAGGTTACTCGCCACTGGGCCACCACTGCTTTAAAATAATATAATTATAATATATTAATATTAATAATATATTTAACAAAAAAAAATGGTTAAAAATAAGTGAAGCCTATTTTTTCGATTCAATTTTTATTCAATATTTCTATTTTTAAAGAACTTTGAATTATTCTAACATCCTAGGCATCATGGCCATTGTTACCTTTGGCCGGAAAGATGATTAAGGATTTGTCAATGAAATATAAAGAAATGTTAAATACTACATACATACATAAACTCACGACCATGATGATTTTTAGGTTCAGACAGGGACAGCGAATGCATCCCATTCAGCATAACTTTTTGATGACTCGAGAAATAATGTATAGCAAAATCTTATAATTTTTTATATTCGCTTTGTATCACATAAACTCCAAATAGTTTTTGAATTTTAGTAGGTACTTTCATAAAATGAAATGTTGTACATTCTTAATTTAGGAATGAAGCAGTAAATGATTACATGCGTCATACCAAAATCATTATGCTGTTATAAGGATTACCTATTTATTATTAAATGATTTTAGTACAAACAAAATATATCTCTGAACCCCCTCGGGGAATAGAGTCGTGAGCATATGCTTATGCTTAGTACAAACAAATAATTGTAAACACAGGGTGATGCAAATGATAAACGAAAAATCTTAATTACCTACATAAACACATTCTGGGAAACTCAATGCCTGTACTGCAGATGAGATAACAATACAGCTATTGAGTCTCATTAATATACAGGGTGTTACCTTGCATAGTTGCCAATACCTAGAGGGCTGATTGTACCCTTGATACTGAACAACTTTCCCCAAGAAACCTATAAGAAATTCGCAAAACATTTTTTGGGCTTTCCATACTAAATGCAATCAACTGATCAAACGCTTGTATGAAAAGAGGAAACAAAATTTTGCGAATTCCCTATAGGTTTCCTTGGGAAAGTTGTTCAGTATCATGGATACTATCAGCCCTCAAGGCATGGCAGCTATGCAAGGTAACCCTGTAGAAAAACTAACCTGTAAGTCAATGTTTTCAATTTCATCCTTATTCTCTTCAACAACAATATCCTGTTTTTGTGGACTGAGCCAAATGTATCCATTATTGCCGATGATTGCAGAAATACCGCATGATAAGTTGTGGAAATGATTTTTTCTTCTCTTGATTAGTGATGGAAAAACTTTCACCAAGGTGCCTTGAGGTAGCTGTAAAACGAAATTCAGATAGAATAGAATGGTTTATTTGCTATGAGTAGGTATTACAATGATAAGGGGCGCTGATGGGAAAACACCAGTAGGCTAGAAGTCCACGCACGAGACGCACGATAAAGCAACAAAACGAGAAAGCCGTCGTGTGTGCTCGCTTTCGCATACATAGGTATACACCCCTAGTTTTTAATTACTAACATAACTTTAAGGGTGCATCTAGACGATGAAACTAAACAACTTTTCCTAAGGAATATGGGTCGAAAAACGAGAAAAATTGTTGTACCTTCCATACAAAAGTGTGAATCAGCCAATCAATTTTCTAAGGGAGGTCCAAACATTTTTTCGTTTCTCGACCCATGTTCCTTAGGGAAAGTTGTCTGAAGGGCAACAATACAAATAACTTTTTTAACAATTCGATTTTGCCTGCGCCTTCGACTGCACCAGCTCCGCAAATCTAGAAAATCGGCCCAGTAGTTTTAGCTTGATGCTCAGACAAACAAACAGACAAAAATTCTTGTCTTGTGATTTGGGGTCAGAGACACCTAAACACTAAATAATAAGCTTTTTTGGAAATATCTGCAATGTACGCACACACTTCTCTTACAGTTTTATAATAATGTAGAGGACACTTGATGTAATTGTAATCAAATTAACCACAATGGTAAATAAAGACATCTTGAAACCCTAAGGGCCTGTTTCACCACTTCCGGTTAAGTCCTTGTTAGCTTATCCGACAGCTCATTTGATCAGCTTCCAGCAGCTCAAATGAGCTGTCGGATAAGCTAACAAGAACTTATCCAAAAGCGGTGAAACCGGCCCTAAGTATACAAAATATGTTCTTACTATTTTATTTACTAGGCACATAAACAGATCACAGTCGTAAAAAGGTTTAAAATTCTAGATGTGACCCAAAACAATGTGCACAGTACGATCGGTTGCATTTAAACAAAACGTTTAGTAGGTAGTCAATCTATACATGGATACATGTTGTTTTTTATACGTTTTTAGACATAAATTTACACATGAAACATGAAAACAATTAAATTCAAGTGGGGGTGGAGGAGATTTTTGAGGCTTTTTAACACTTCTTTTCTTACTACACCCGCATGCTTAAAAACGTTAGAAAGTTGTAGAAAAGTCTCTAACATACCTTCCCATATTTCAAGCTCCTTGTATGTAGTGAGAGTGAGCCATCAGAGAACAGACTCTGTACTTCAGCACTGATGAGATCTCCCTCCTGCAAGTGTTTCCTCATCATCTGCTCATCTTCTGCAGATCTGCGACGCTAAAAACAAGATGCCTAACTTGATTTAAACAGGAAAATTTATTGCGTAAAATCATTAAGACAAACCTAGTCGAAAGGACTTTTTTTTATTAGTTGGCTTCGCACTATGAAACCTTTTAGATTGGTAACATACAGGCGAACAATAAATTTCAAGCAACATAATGGGGATAAAAGATGAGTCTAAGTCATTCTGCAATCTTTATAATGTGACACTTTAGGACATTGTATTGTTAAAATTTCTTGTTCATCTGATATGCCCCGTGAAACACCGGTTTGTTCCTTCATGAGATGCCGGGTTTCATGGTGAGTCGCTATTTAAAGTCAATAGGGACTTTGCAATAACAAAAAAAAGTTGAAAGAAGAAAGAATTGCAGAAGATAAGCGATAGATAGCCCCGATAAGAGAAGATAAATACTATTAGATTAGAAAGCTATACGCACACAGGGGTGGAAACCAATTCCATGGCCAAATATACTGACTAAAACCCTCTGACCCTTGGTCTGTCAACATGACATCGAAATATGAATGTTAGTTGCAGTTAGTTAAGTATGTTCATAATATATGGAGCATGTTTGTGATTAAGTAAGAAAATCATCACTGGGGCACATGTTTGATCTAAAGAGGATTAAGAGAACAAATTCTTATTTAAAAGTAAGTTTAGGGACCTACCGAAAAGAAAAATATATATTAAGAGATTTTTAATGAACTCCCACTCCAAATCAGATTTTTTTTTTCACCTCAATCTACTGAAACCTGACCACATTTGTGGGAACGTAGCCCCTGATTCTCAAAAAGTATTTTGAGAATCAGGGGCTACGTTCACGTAAAGTCAGTAGACTTTACTAACCATTTTCGAAAAAACGGGTTTACCTTACCCTAAAAAACGGACTCTACTGATGATTTTCCACCCCTGCGCACAGCATAAGCAAGAGTTTCAAGTATTACAGTATTCAGTTTTAAGTATTATTTTTAAATAATTGGTGTATAAAAGTTAACATTTCTTACCAGTTCTCCACCAGGCAGGTTAACAGAAGATAACTGTAGTACAGAGTCCAACCGTGAGTTAGTTTCGACTTTCCACCGTCGCTGCTGCACCTCCAGCACCCGACCGACGACCACATCACCTATTTCCCCGACGTACCGACTCTTTAACGGACGAATGCAGATCAATTTGTTCACTTTCTGCATTACACCCGCTACTGACGCTTTGAGACTATCATCTTCAGCGTATGTTCCGTGCCCACTGAAATATTGTTTACGACTCGATAGGGTTTAGACTTAGAGTCCCTAAGAGACCCCCACACTAGCGTCTTTCGAGCGCCGTCGTCGTGCCAGCGTTGGCGCAGACGCGACGTCGACGCCGCACACACTAGCGTCTTTCAAGCGTCGTCGTCGTGCCAGCGTCCGCACTGCGTCGACGCAGCGCCAGCGCTGGCCAGCTACCGAACGCCGTACTTACGCAGCACTCCAACCATTACATTCTCTATCATGACTGACGAGACGCGGTAACGCGACGAAAGCGCTGCGCTGGCGCCGCGTCGACGCGGGCGCTGGCACGTCGACGACGCTCGAAAGATGCTAGTGTGGGGGGTCTCTTAGACGTGATAGGCTAGAAATCAAGAAAAGGATGAAAGTAAACAAACGTACCGCATGAAGTCTTGCATGCCTGTTATAACCTCACCGGGAGTGTAGAATCGAGGTAATTCATTTGGAGTAGAAACGCAATGGTTTACTCTTTCTGAAGCTAAGCGTATTGATACGTGACCTGACATAGTTCTTGATAATATTGAGAGAAAAAACAAGAATATTAACACGAAAGTAAACAAAACAACACACTATGAATTAAAACCAGTGTTGCCGTTCATAAAAATCAGAATTCGGTAGAAATGATTTGAAAAATCGGTATATTGAAAAAAAAAATCGGTAGTTTTGCAATTAACCTTTATTTTTTACTATTCATTTATCGTCGTCACTTTCACCTTCTTCACTGTTCCACTTTTTGTCCATTTGAATTAGTAAATTACTGTCTATAGCAAAATCGAAGCAATTATTTTTACCTATTAGGCATTTTGTATGTAAATTGGCTATTAATGATTCGGTATTCAGTTTATTTCGGGTTTTTGTTTTCAATAAATTTACTTGCGAAAATATCCTTTCTACATTTGCTGAGGAATGTGGAAAGGATAAAATTCGCCTAGGCTGCCTTGTCCATGATTTGGGGAATACCCGATACACATAACATAAAGATAAAGCCAGGGGGGCAGTTCTTTGGAAAGTGTATTTTACAAAGAAGGAGCTGCCATCTAGATATTGCCCCCATGAAACAAATCAATGTCTAGCCAGTCTTCAAAAAGTTGCTCACTTTTAGTTCTTTTTTTCGAATGCCCGTAAAATCGGTACATTTTAGCTCAATTGATAGACGTGTCGGTAGATCGGTAGATTGTTAAAAAAATCGGTTAAAATACCGATTTTTCGGTAGCATTGGCAACACTGATTAAAACGTAGTGATTCCATTCTCTTTGACTATGAATGACAGATGAATGATCGAAATAATTTTTTACAAAGTCTTTAACGACTCTGGATACTAGTCCTTTTGAGCTATTCGTTATTTTTCGTTTTTTTCGTTGGCGACTGGCGTAACAAGAATCTCAAATAAATACGATAACAGAACATAAGTTTTGGTTCAAGTTAACTCGTACATGGTCATTTTGGCGGCAACGCGCGAGCTTACGAAATCGATCAATGATTCATCGTCATCTATCATCCTATCATCAAAATAAAAAATATTAAGAAAAAAAAATAACGAATGGCTCAAAAGGACTAGTATCCAGAGCTGTTAAAGACATTATTTTAAAAAAGTTGCGATTTGTATGGTTTTTTATTTTCGTAAAAGCTTGGTAAAAATTTGAGAGTTTTGTATTAATTAGTGGTCTGTGATTTTTTCTAATCTCAATCTTTAACAATCAAACATGTCTGCTGCGAACGCAGCACCAATTACTGCGACTGATAGCTTATCCCAAGCAGTAAAGGCTAACATAATCCCTAATCAAGAGTATTTACTTCAGGTAAAAACATTGCTTTTCCACTACCTACCTACGATTATACAACGTGTTAATGAATAAACGCAAAACTAGAAAATTGTTTGTTTAGAATCGAGAGCAGAATCGAATTATCAAGGTTTCAACATAGGTTAAATTTTTTTCAAAATTATAACTAATTTGTTCGTTTAATTTAAAATTTACTGAACTAGTTCTCACCCACCGCTCAGGGACCCTCACCCTACTTACTACCAAAACAAGATTCTCAAAATGTATCCATGAGCACGCTAGCACTTTCATTTGTTGCTGCAATAATAACAAATCATTTTTGAATGAATATTTAAATTGCTAAACTTTCAATTTTAATGAATAAAATTATGAATTAATTGTTTCAATGCAATTATTTCGAAAAATTTGTTCTAAATCAGTTGGGGTGAATGAGGTTTTGCGCTTATTTATTAACACATATATTTCGTCCAAGTCTGAAATATACTTGCACTTATTTTCAGGGCTCTGTATTAGATTCAGCCGTAGAAGTGCTGCTTCATCGTCTGCGTGGCCTCTGCGATAATGTGGACGCTGGACCGGAAACTTTTGATGATCAAGAAGTGTGCTTCAGCTTGCGCGATCCGAATCAACAGGTAAGCACATAGTTCATTAACCCGGTGAGTGCTGTAGCACAGGTCTGCACAAAGAACAATGTGTTTTCTATTGCCGCATACGAGGGGTTAACAAATATCTTGGACATTGTCACACAAATTATCTAGACACATTTAAAGTACCAGAATCTAGCCTGGACTTGTTTTATCATGACTAGACAACAATGTATCATTTGTTTCTGTAGAATACATACACCATGTTCCTGAGGATATGGATTAACTTTGGCCTGTTGTTCAGATCATTAAATTAGTAATTTTTCACTATGGGACCAACATTAAAAACACAAAAAAAATAGGGTCCTTAATATGCTAATGGTTTTTGAAGAGGATGGTCAGACCATCAAACTAAACCACTTTTTGTATCAGACCAAAACCGAAATCGCAAAAATATAGTGTGAAAATAACCTAGTATGGATAAAAGCAGGGTCTAGTCACAGTATAATAAAGAGTATCTTGCATACAGTACGCACACTCCTATGCTCCCCAACCAATTTTTACCTTATCCCCCTCTGCATGCATGGCGTAAAATGTAGGCAAATAAAATCATTTTAGAGGGGCTGGATCTCTAAATTTCTTAGTCCATCAGTAGTCATTATACTTATTTCATATTCAAACAAACACACAAAAAGTTTGCATTTCTTACATCTCACACATTTCTCACATTTGGAATGTGACACATTCCAATTCATAAGAAATGCAAATCAAGTTCAATCAAGCTCAAGATTCACTGATGAGGGAACTGAGATTGAACAAATTCGATTTGTGTGTGATGCAAACACCACAGTGCTTTTCACAAAGTTTTAGCGAGCCGTTGTTCAGATGAAGCTAAAAAGTTATTTACCTTTGTGACTTCATCGGTGAATAATGATGTGATTATCTTCCCATTGGTTGATGTATAAAAGTTTAGGGTATGATGGGACTGATATGTGCATATGTATAAAAGGCCCTAAACAAAAAAAAATTTAAAAAAGACATATAATGAAAATCCCATAATGATGACTGATTCCAGGCTGCACCATTAATGCTTCGAGTCCGTAAAGCCTTAGATGCGAGAGATATGCCATTCCAACTGCGCTACATCGGTCAGCCGGACCTCGGAGACAAGACTCGGCCTACGGTGGTGAGGTCCAGTCTGGACATAGCCTGCAGCGGCATGCTGATTGAGTTTCTCAATGAACTCGGATGTAGAATCGAATTTGAATACAGTGTAAAAGGTTTGCATCGTTTTATCTCTTAACTCTACTACAATACATATTAAACTAACTGAAGTGTGTCTGTACCTTGAAGATGTAATAGGGTCCTTCTTAATATGCTGACAGTTTTTTAAGGGGATGATCAGACCATCAAACTGAACAACTTTCTCTATGGCACCAACAGAGATAACGCGAAAAAAAAAACAGCTGTCCCATACATTTGGCTTTAGTAGGTTTGCAGTTTTGTATGGAACAGTTGATTTTTTTTCGCAATAGAGAAAGTTGTTCAGTTTGACGGTCTGATCATCCCCGTACAAAAGTGTCGCCATATTAAGAGGGGCCCTGTATAAAAAAAAGTTATAATATTATGGTTGTTAGGTGTGTCTCTATCTGTTTGTTTGTTTGAAAGCTTATTTGTAGACTTAAAATCTGGTATATCATTGATGATGGGAACCCGTGCGGACAAAGTCGCGGGTAAACTCTAAGTAGTAATCAAATAAAATTTAACATTTTTGTAAAAGTATCACAGATTGGAAAATTTGTGTTCGTCCATCGAACTGAACAACTTTATGAGACCAACATCAAAATCAGCTGACATACATTAGCGTCGAGTAGGATTACAGTATTGGATGGAACAGCATTCATCATCAAGTATTTAAGAGCTGTGCTCTTGTCGGTGGAGTATTCGCCAATCCAGTCTCTTTTCAATGTGACATTGATAATATTCTCCTTTACTAGGAAAACTAGTGTGATGTTTTTCCCTTTTGCCTTCCATCTGCAGTACAATGGCAAAAGTTCGTCCACTGCATTCGCGCCACGAACCCTTTCGGAACGAACTGAAATATTAGGAAAAAAGAATGTTTAACTTTAGTTTAAAAATTTACAAATTATTGTAAAAAAAAATGTACTTGTAAATAACAGCCCATATATTGTTATATACATATTCATAAAATCATTTTTTTAACATTTTGCAGGTTACATGTTCAGGAAAGGACGTATGAAGATCACAGTTGCAAAAGTGTTCAAGATATCTCAGAGTTCAATGCCCCCCATGCCCCCAGAGCCCATCTCTCAAAGCTACCTAGTTGAATTATCTGTAAGTATACAACCATTAGCAATATGCATACAAGCATGACAGCGAACTTTAGTGGCGCGTCGCAGAGAGGTATGGTTTTTGTAACTTACACAAGTTTTACCAACTGCTCTCAAACGGTGAAGGAAAACATTGTGACGAAACCTTCATAAGCTGAAGAAGAAATAGTGACGCATATGTGAAGGATACCAAAGGAAATTGGGTACTTGTGGTGGACTAACGCACATGCACCATCCTTGAGGCTTGCCGCCTGTGCCCTGCAGTGGGACTTATACAGAGTCCTTCTTAATATGCTGATACATTTTTAAGAGGATGTCAGACCATTAAACTGAACAACTATCTCTGTGGGACCAACATCGAAAACGCGAAAAAGAAAATCTGCTGCCCCATACATTTGGCTCGAGTAGATTTGCACTTTTGTTGGAACAGCAGTTTTTTTTTTTCGCGATATCGATGTTAGTGCCATAGTGGAAGTTGTTCAGTTTGACGGTCAGATCATCCCCTTAAAAAAGTGTCAGCATATTAAGGTCCTTCTTAATATGCTGATGATGATGATAATACAAACATAATTATATTTCCATGAAAAAAGACAGTCAAAGAGATGGTTGCATATCTTTCTATAGGTATTATATTACTCTTGCTTATTGCAAATATTAAAAATCTATTTTTTTGTTTTGTTTGGGGAGTTGACTGTATATCGTTTTCGTTTTTATCTTCTCAGTAAAAAAACATTAAAAATAATGCCTAAACTCAAATTTTCAATGGTTCTTAGGCTTGAATACTATAGTTTTATCAGCAGAATAAATTATAAAAACTAACGAAACGACGACAAAAACAATGACGTCACTTTTCATTATTTTGTATTGCATGCAAAGCGCGCATTTTTACGTCTGATAAAGAGTTGCTGATTTAACTAGTTAGAAACTCGCGGTATTACGCACAATCAGTTATTGAGGAAATTAATAGGGGAAAGATACATTATATTCAGCGGTGCTTGTCTTTCAGCTGAAATTATAGGGATGATGAAATAATTATAACAACACATAAGAAATTTTCAAGATTTTTAGAAACAAAAACATTGTAATTTTTATCCAACCAGAGTAACAGGAGTGCGATTTTTGAAACTCACATGTTCAAATCAGCAGTAGAGAATTTTAACATTATGGAGATTATAAATCATTATGATTTTAAAATTCAAATAGTTTATTTGAAACATTATGAATTTCAAATTAAATAATTTATTTGAATTTGAAAATCATAATGATGCAAATGATGCATAATCTCCATAATGTTGGCATTTTCTACTGCTGATTTGAAAGTATGAGTTTCAAAAATCGCACTCCTGATGATGTTTCATTAGAATCATGTTCATAGAAAAGTGAGTGCATTTCCATCAATTTAAATAAATCATACATTGACTATTGATTGTGACACTCCTAATATGTATTCAATTCTACAGGTATTAGCTCCACAAGGGCAGGACGCGATCGCCGAGGACATGCGAGTGTTCGCCGACCAGCTCCGGCCTCTCGTCCAGCTTGACAAGATGGACTACAAGCGGCTCGGCCACATGGCCGTCACTTAGCCCATGTTCCTCACTTAGGATGCCTTCACACGTGTGACGTGCCCAACTCCCATCTTAAACAAGTGTGAAGACAACCTTAGTTATAGGAGAAACGTAATGTAAGTAATGATGAAATGTTTATTATTGTAACATCAAAATAATTTATGAACCCTTATCTTATTAGCATAAATTGTGACATTTTACTGTCTACGTAATACGCAAATGCAATTGTTATCTGGAATGCTAATTAGTGTAGCATTGTCCCAGTTGGATGTTATTATGGATACTTATTTTGTATGTATGTATACACACATTATCGCTAGTTTGTAATTTATCGAAATAAGTACCTCTGTATAATATTCTATTTTAATTTACTATAAGCTATCAGGATGAAGTAAATGACTTAAAATGTATATTTTAGGTATTTTAATATCATTTATACAAAATCTGGGTTCTTTTTAGACCCTTTTACGATGATGTGATCCTCTCCGTAGTCTTCATCTTCATATTTGAACCCGTGGACATACGCAAAGTTGCCGAAAAAAAGACATTTATCGTAGCTCAGCGGCACGAACTCTGTTCATAAATAAAATAATTTCCTTAAAATATGTCACTTACATAACTGCATTTTGTATAATAGACATCGGCAAGTTCTAATTCATAAAAATACATACGATAACGATTTTAACAATACAGAGCGAAATTGAAATCGCTGGTATACTTTTAACATTTAAACTTAGACTACACATCAAACTCTACAATGAACTTTTACTGCGGGAGCCAAACTGAAATCGCAAAAATCCAGCTGCACCAAACATTTGAATGGAGTAGGCATGGCAATTTAGTATTAGTCATATTTACGATTTCAGGTTTGCTCAGTTTGATGTGTAGAGTCTTAGTTTGAACGAGCTTTTACCTGTGACTTCATCCGCACAATTTGTATATCAGATTATAAGTCAAATCATAAGCTATCAAACAAAAAAGTTTCATTAAAATCGGTTGAGTAATCTTTGCGTGATGCTCGAACAAACAGAAAGACAAAAATTATAAATATTGTTGATTTGGAGCCGGGGACATCTAAAAGCCATATCGTAATCTTTTTCTTGTAAATATTTTAAATGTGCAGAAACACTTCTGTTACCGTTTTAAAATAGTTTAGATGTCAATGACTTCAATTTCACAGACCCTTACAAACCTTTAGCGCGACATTTTTTTCTCTCACATGAAAAATACAATTTGGTCGTAGTATAAGAAAGAGCTAGTCCTTCATACAGTTAAATACAGTACGGACACTCCCTTCCCTACACCAATTTTTTCTATCTCACCGAAAAGAACGACAAAAACGACGTGAAAGATGGAAGAGTATATTCTATTCCTCTCTAACTTGCAATCTTATCGCAAATGCTTACCTCTTTCGAGTTTATAAAATAAACTAACCTGTATTCTCTATGCAGTTATACAAATCCATAATACAATGATTATCAAATATAAACGTGGCATTGGTCTTGAAGCTGAATGCGCAGATCTTTTGGAAATATGTGGGACATACACCACACCTGTAAAATTTATCATCATAAACATCGACTACAGGGCATAGGTGATAGGAGAGTTGGTCTCACAAAATATATTGGTGAGAGGTAAAATTAATAATAAGTTTTCCGTAAAACTTCGTTAGAATCTTAGCACCATGTCATATTAAACCCTGAACAACAAATTATTTTATGAAATTTGTAATTTCAAATCTTTTGGACCTGGTTTTTGGGGTTCCGTACCCAGAGGGTGAAAGTCCGTCCGTCCGTCTGTCTGTCTTACCTATTTAGGGCTGTAAATTTTGAACTGTAATAGCTAGACAGATAAAATTTTCACGGAATGTGAGTTATTATGGCGGATTAGTTAACAAATAATAAAAAATGTCAAAAAGCTAAAAATTATGGGGGTCCTCATACAAGAAACTCGTTTTTATCAACGTGTTTTCTTCGCGCTCTATCGTAAACACGGTTATAAATGCAAGCGTTAAAGTTGGTGTTTGTGTTGGGTGTTTGTGATTATAGAGCAAAACTTTATTATACAAAGACAAATAATAAAAACCAGCCAAGTGTTCATATGTTGTTTGGTGGTGTGGTACGGGACCCTCGGTGTTCGAGTAGCCTGGCTCTTGACCTGTGTTATTTTGATCTATCTCTACTTACAAGTTTGGAAACTGTTGTCTGAAGAGATACAAGCCTACTCGAAAACAAACCCTTAATGGTACCTCCACACGATCGCACGAGCTTAGGCGAGTCCGCTGTACATTGGCGTTTCTATAAAGTAAACTAGTAACCATTACTTTATAGAAGAGTCGATGTACAACCTAAGCTCGCTTAAGCTCCCGTTAGCGGGTAAACGTAGCACGACATGACCGTAATGCAGACAATTTTGTTACCCACCAACGAAATTTGAGCTTACCTATGTTGATCTGGAGCCGGATTTTGAGCGTAAACTATTTGTGGTGCAAGTTGACCCTTAACTGAACCTGAAAAAATATGATTATTAATTTTGCAGTGTTTATTTAATGTAATATACATTAAATAAACACCGAAATGAATAGGTTTAATACAAAATAGTACCGATTACAAAAATAATCGTCAGTTTCAATACGTTGAGATACATGATGTTAGACTAGGACCACATTATAATTGTCCTTTGAATTGATTGAATTTCTTATCTTTTAATTAAATTGGTTTATGACATTCTCTTGTAGTAAAGCTATTCCTAAAGGTTGGTATGGAAACCACAAACATTTTATTATAATGTTGGCTGAGGTAAAGTTACAATCTCACGAATTAATTCGCATTTCATAAACCTTATTTAATGTTTAGGCATAGTGAAAGTTCATACTTTACGATATCTCTCATTCTATCGTTTAACAATTAACCTGGAATTCCTTATAGAACTACAAATATTATCCTTGTATTATCTGTATCCGGTAAAATCGCAAAAAAAGAAAACAGCTTTTAAGGACGATTTAATTGTATTTAAGTTACAAGCTACTAGTAAGGATGGGCTCGTGTCGACGAACGTGAGCGGTGTCACGATGTAACAGCGAGCGGTGCTGGTGACTCACTGCCGTGTCCCTCCGCTATCTCACCCGTCGCACACGGATCCGCAATCCACACGATAATTATTGTAATGACATGTGTAAGTGCACCTCCTGACCCTAAAGTACAATTGCTTCCATTAATGTAATTAACACTTTATTCAGATTTCTGAGAATCTTTTTCAGTCTGTTGTTTACTTAGGGTTCGGCACTCTTCTTCTTTCTTTTCGTGTCAATTGTTCTACGATGGTGATTAAATTTTTACTGGCCAGGTATTCTGCGAGCCTGCGACATTCTAGCAGGTGTACCATCGATTGGGTTGGTTCACTCTGCAGCGACCAACTAGATTGCGAAGCCGATTTAAGTCGGGTCCGCTGGTATTAATCAACGCAATCGAGCTACAAGAGTAGGAATCGAGTATTATGTAAATAATTAAGCTCATTCCAAGTGATCAGGCAATTTTGTGAATGTAGTAGAGTAGGCTGCAAACGCAACTCGCCGATGAAGCTCGGCAGGCGTTCGGTGGAGTCTGTTACCGGTGTACGCCTTAAGACGTAGAAGTGACGGATAGCGATAAGATCAGTGAAAAACCTAGAAGCAAGTAGAGAACCCCAGATACTCGAATGTGTTTGATCAGCAAGCCTCTAATCTTCATCAACCTGTCACTGTCCACTGCTGAACATATGTCTCTCACTAAAGCGTACCACAGAACTCTATAGATATATTCTCGCCTTTGTCATACCGTCGCTCCCCGCTACCTTTCTTAAGTCGTCGGTCCAGCGGACCTGAGGGCCCAGTAGTTTGTGGTCTCCATTTTTGAACTCGTACGCCATCGGTTGTCAGTTGTCAGTCAAATTCTGAACTGGACTGCCACTTTAGCTCGCTAATTGTCAGAGCTATTCTTTAGTTCTCTAACATATCACTATAATATTAGTGATGTGATCATACATTCATAGAAACACCGAGTATAGTACTCTCCTGTTCTTTCCATAGTTCGCTTCCTCTAATGCTGGCTGGCAAATCTCTATGCTATCGACTTGATGGGAGATGAAGATGATAACGTAAAAGAGGAACATTAAGAAGTTTCTTCGGATCGGTTTTATTGAATTACAAATATTTATTATCTTCTACCCGAATATATATGAAATCACGTATTTAATGTTTTAGTTTGGGTGTTACGGCAGATAATTCGGCTTCGTTTGTCTGATGTTTGCGGTTACTGTACCGATAACCTGTGACATCGGATCCTTTTATAGCTATTTTAATTGGTGACTAATGTGTTTGTTTCTTTACCAGGAGAGGTCGAGTTGTTTGTTACTAATCAATATTATCTATAGTCTCTAGGTGTAACGTTGTTTTCGTAAATATTTAATCTATAACGTAATTTCCTTAAATAGACATGTTAAGATTGTCAATATCTTAGAGTTTAGAGCAACACGAAGTGGTCAATATAATCATATTTTCGTCTCGTTTCACACTTTCTAGTTTCTAGCATTAGAGAATGGATGTTAAGTTTTTTTTCTATTTTCCAGTAATATTCATAAACATTTTGGATTTCCCGCTCAATAAGGAATTGCACTTCTTCCGTTATTTCACTGACCCAACTAACCCGAACTTTATGATTATCACAAACTCATAAGTTTACATTCCAGCGCTTCTGAAGATAGACTTATGTAGGTTCGACACGAAGTCGACACGGTTGTCCACAAACATTACTCGTAAGTAGATACTTCATACTAGACACGAAGGCACGATCAATCATTATGTATCATGCGTAGACGGCTAAGTTATGTGAACGTAAGTAGCAGGCGAGGCGCGTAGGCTGATCGGTTGGGCGCATATGGGCGCATGCAGGCAGGCGCGCACGGGTGCGGGGGCGGGGCGCGGCTCGGGGCGGGGGGAGACACCGGTCGCACCAGACTCCGTGGCGCTGCTGCCCTGCCGGATCACCTTGACGCTAAGATACACTGATACTCGACTTATATTTATGAAATTGATACTCATTATTGACTTCGTAAAGTCAAGTATATCCTGCGGTTGCAAAGATGTTATACTTGTTGTACAACATTTATGTAGTTCGTAACGTCACTAACACAGTCGCAGTTCAAACTCTAGATAAAATACCAGTTCCGAAGCCCTGCCTTTAATTTGTCCTTACGATCAGCCTTCGACAGCGCCTACAAATTCCTCGATAAGCCAATGTAGAGTAGTATCTCAGTTGTATCTAAACTGATTTCAAATTGTCACATCGTGTGTTGGTTCTTGGTCATTCAAGTGTACTATTATGTGTCACCGTAACTTGAGAATGTAGCCTTCATCGGTTCGTTGGCAGCAGCGTGTCCTGCGTGCCTGTGAACTGAATTGACTAGAATATGCCCTTACTTATTTGGTTGTTGGTATTTAATTAATTATACAAAAATTCCTTTTTATAGGAATGTCTTTTATATCGTATCTGTTCATGTTTATACAAGCTATGTATTGCGTCACATTGATATCGAATGCGAAACCGTGTGGCTAAACCACAATACCTATCTAATAATAATCAGGCAAACCATTTACATTAAAGTTTGCCGTGTTTTATTATTATCATATTACTTGTAATAAGTAACTCAAAATGCATAAAATAGCCCAGGGGAGTTCTTTATACTAATAATGGAGTGTACACGTATAGCATCAATAGATACTGTTTACATATCTATCTATAATATACCTACTTTGATTGCATGACTTGTTTTCGTAATCTTAACTAAAAGTCAAAGTCGAGAAGTATGAATCCTACTCGTATGTGCAAACTCGTGGCGCCATATTACAAAACTGACAGTGCCCATCGTATAGCATAGCCAGCTGCGCAGGCGCCACTGTCTTTGAATTCACGCTGGCTTACAGCTCTTTGTTTTGTTCTTTAGACACTTTTTTACTTCGTAATTTTTTAACATCCTATCACACTTGATCGCAATTCAGTTCTTTGAAACTCCAAGACGTTTAAAACTCTTGTTTTGTGAATGATTATTGATTAACTAGGTAGGTATCCATTTCATAATTTTCCCTGAATAAGTAGTTTCGTAACATACTTTACTTTAATCCGAAAACTAGTTTCTTCTGCTTTAGTAGAGTTGCGTTATTGCGTTTCATTATTTATTTGAAAATGCTAATTTTTGAAAGTGGATGTTGCACGTGGCGTGGCGTGGCGTGGAGCACACTTTGTTCATCCATCATTAGGTACTCATTCAAGAGAAACCTAGGCTCAGTCGTAATTTATTCAGTGGATTAGACAAGTATCCATATAAAGTGTGACCCACCTCACCAGCGAACAGCGGCGGCGCTCTCCGATAAATTATCTACGCACACAGCACCGCAGCTATTCGAACAAGCCTTCAACAGGCGTGCGGAGACGTGTGTGCATCTGTGTGACGTGTCCGTGAGCACCGAGTTCCTTTGTGTTGAGGATTACTCACACGATGCAAACGTATCAGTTCGATTCAATCACGGACGAGGATGCCGAGCTACGTGAGTAAAATGTATCCTATATGAGCATCGGATAACTCCTGAATCGACGTCTTCGTTCAAACTACTATACGATTCATTTTAACTTGGCTTGATTAGTTCGTTTTTTTAGTCACGCCGGCTTAATTGGACCACTTTGGAAGACGCTAGCTGCCATGCCGCTGTTGGTAGCTAACCTATGATCGCATAGAATGGAACGTATACTTACGACTCATTATAATAATAACACGAGCGAGTATTAATCGTAGCTCTAGCCATACATATCATAACTACAACGGTACAAAAGCACGCACGTGCGTGACGCATGATGTATCTCACCTCTGCTCAATATAGTTAATTTTTGTCTAACTTGGATACATAAGTGGCTAACGACTCTATTTACCATGATCATCAAGTTGTCATGTTTCTTCTAAAAGTACTGTTGTATAAAAAAATCCAGTATTTATCGAATTTCATAATTCCTTTGAACCGGATCTCCTCATATACCGGCTGGTCCTCTCGATACATTTCTAGTAGTGCTACTGGTATTACTAGTCCTTAGGCTGGAGGTTTCCGTAATGGAAAGGATGTATTTAGCTACATGTGAGCTGAGTCAGTAGGTACCCTTGACAATTAATTACTAGCATTTTAAATAGATATGCAAGCTATATGGATTAGCCTCATTGGTTCATTACATTAGGTATTCAAAAACAAAACCGATCGTTAGCAATGGGAAAAAATTGTTTAACTACAACAATAAGTATAACATAATATTTTAATTCTCAACTTCATGTTTGAATTCAAGTTCTCTATCCAAGCTCTAGTCAACCGGCGCACAAAGTTATCTACAGAAATCATCGCACTGACTGGCATACCATAAATTAAACTCTCCTGTCGAAGATAGTGGCATCACATATGTGGCTATATTGGTAGATGCGTATGCGTGAGTAGCGATTGTTGATGTGTGCGTCGGAATATCGGCGGTATCGTTTTCTGAGAAGTCGATGGCTGCGGTGGCGCGGGCGCAGCGGGGTGCGGAGTGCAGGCGGGGCGGCGGCGGGGCAGGCCGGCGCGGCGCGGCGCGGCGCGGCGTCAAGCCCATATATAATCAGGGGGCGGGTGCGGGCGCGGGCGGGGGCCCGACGAGCCCGGGCGCCGCCGGCCCTGCCAGACAACTTGTCGCTGAGCCCCACAGTGCCAGTTGGTCCCCTCCTCTCCTACCGCGTCCCTCTACAAATTGCTTGGCGCACCCAACCAACTGGCTAACCAGTTCAACAGTTCCTTCTATGTTGAATTTAACGTTCAGCTCTAATCAACCTCAAATTCTTACATATTGGGTTTTTATCTGATCTTCTATTGATCATATAAAATATTTGATATACAAAATGACTTCAATATTTTTTTAGCATTTCACTCGTACTTATGAGAAAGATAAAAGCCTATGATCATGATTGTAAAAATGTAGAGTCAGATCTTTTACGTCCTCTTTGTCTACAAAATGTAAGACAGTAAATAGCTAAATAAGTATCTGTCCATTATCAGGCATTGCTAAAGACTGGACACAGCACTGCACATAGTCGCATATTTTCACAATGACAAGCAAGTGCTTGACTCACTCTTTGTTTCAAAAACTGGGTCATCTACTTTATATGGATTTGCAACAATTGATAAGCAAGGAAGGAAAACGATTTCGTAATTCTGTTTAATATCTGTGACATTACTCATTTGCACTGAACTAGTGCCGTGTTTGAATTAATAGATACCTATTACGACACTCCATAGGTTCAAAGTGTGCTAATAATGATGCTTATCTACTGCGTTATCGAGTGCCTTATGACTTTAGATTTTATTTCTTCCAGGCAAGTACCTACTTAACCCTATGTATACGCTCAAAAGTTTCCGATAAGGTTTTCTAATATGAGGTTATAATCCGTTGTTGGTGAGATACCTTGCTCCCATATCTTTCCTAACAAAGGATTAATGAAGTCAAACAGACTGCTGTCATGTAAAGCTATCACATAAGTATCAGAGGCTTATCAGGGTTTAGTGCAGCACGCTAAGGATGATCCCCATTGCGCCACGGATATTTACGACATCGATTACACGCGCGTCTCTCGGGTGGTCCACATCCCGCGTGGTGGCACAATCTACTAAAGTTTATCAAGAGGGCATATGACAAACCGCCAAAACAATTCAAATTACGGTTCCAATTTTAAGAGGGTACCGAACCTTTAGAATTTCCATACTAAATTACCAAGATTGATATTGTAGTTATTACCTACTGATTTACAAATTATTGGAATCAATTGCAATTTGTTTTTCCACACATCCGTTTCGATAAATTGAGAACCAGCGATGACTACAAGGTGAAAATTAGGTAGGTACTTTATTTATTCCTAATTGTTCAGAAATTAAAAATTACGAATGAGGACAGCATTGAAGGCTCGGTGTCCCATTAATGATTTCAACATGAAACATACAATTAGGTACAGTCGCATATATATTTGTATCTTGGCACGTTATTATATTAGTCAGGTACATACAAATACCGATGTAACAATACCCTGGGAAAGAAATGACTAGTTGAGTGACTTGTGCTTTCATTGGCACTGGGCGCATTTGCGTCACGGTCGGTCGTCGTTCCTGAAAAAGAAGTGTCAACTGTCACATCACTGACCCTTGTAACTTGTGGCGAAGGTGAGGCCCTGCCCGTGACTTCCGCCAAGGTTAATGAGACGGACAGCTCGAACATCCTAACCTAATGATGTTCTAGTTTTCCTGATTCATTGTAATTCAGGACAAACATTATTTGTGACGTTAATTACTAGAGTTTACCAGCGACTTCGTCCGCACAAATTATATACCAGATTTTAAGTAGTTATTGCTCGATTTTTTTCGTTTTTGTTTCGAGTTTTGTTTCAAACATACACAAACAAACAAACAGACGGACAAACATTCTAAAAAAGGTTGATTTGGAGTCAGGGATGCCTAAAGACCATATCGTTATCTTTTTTCTTGTAAATATCTTAAATGTAAACACACACTTATGTTAGTCTAGGTATGTACAAAATATTATGTATGAATCACTACTAATAATACTACAAACAAACTACTAATAAAAATACAAACTTGTTATTTCTTCCAAAAGGGATACCTTCCTTCATATTCCTTCTATGGTTAAATCTGTCAGGGACTACCCTGAAATCTAAATAGGATGATTTGGGGCCTAATAACTATAATAATAACACATGCTCTTTTAACTATATACTTACATTACATAATATGATATGGAATGTAGGTACTTAGTTCTCTTATAAGAACCAACATCACTTAAAGTCTTTGTTCTAAATGAAAACAAAAACACTTGAAGTTCATAATAATAGGCATTGATAGATTCTTGTCCGTAATTTTATGGCATAAAATGGCACGACGAGTTTGGCCCGGTGTTTATATCGGAGCCGGTGTCAGGGGCCAGGGGGCGTGCTGATTGCGATGTGTAGGTACATTACTACGCAGTGCAGTCGTGTTTACAGAGAGGAGCCGCTTCAACGGCGCCGACACCTCTGATCTCTCCGAAACACCGCTATCACTCCGGACAGGCGGCCTATAAACTAAGCGGAATGCGATTGTGTGCAACATTCCGAGAAGACGTTGATTTCATGTGAAATCGGTTGGCCGTGTTTTGTGCCAGGCTAGCAGCGGAGCTTATGAGCGGTCAGTGGACGTGAGCGATGCGAGCTCGGATCGCATATTATAATTAGTCGAAGCTGGTGTGAGTAATGGCGTCGGAAATAACACGCGGGCGGTTGGCGCCAAGCGGAGCGGCCATCATGCCATGATGCCATCACACAGTCACACACCGTCGCCGTGTGCTCCTGCGCCGCCGCCGCCTCGTCTGTCTTGTGACTTGAGCTATTTATGTGCTGCAGTGACGGTGAGCTGATTTATTTAAGAGTTCAGCTCTCGGAGACGAAAAGGTTGCTCTATTATTGTGTGTATTGCATCTCTGAGCTGCACAATGCTGCGTCAGACAATAATTATAATTACGAACCTTTGATCGATGACTGTGACCCGATAGAATGATCGGCTGACATTTTTTCGCAAGCCAAACTTATCCACTCCCACGCACGTCACCCGATTTGATACAAAAATAGTTAGATATAGATATACCTACTAGATCTTCCCGTATAGATTAAAGCTTCGAAAATTAAATCGCAGATAGTAATTATACTTACTACCCTACGTGTAGTGTAGGTATGTACCTACTATCAAAACTACTGAAGGGCTTCCCGGGCAGGGTAAGCCGATATACTTGTCACTATAATATGAGCTTTAAGAACATTCTGGGCAAAAATTACCCATGATGAATTTCCATGCCTTAACAACAACACGAATACAAGATGATTAAAAATTAAAGTTAATTTTTAATCTAGAATATGTGAACGATACGTGTTCCTTGTATTAATCTTGTTCAGCAATCGATTCTATACAAACGATTTTCAACCTTTTATATTCTCCCTCCGCAATTATGTATAGTTCTGAAGCCGTAGCATGTTGCACGTGATACGGCCGTATCACGTCTTTTATCTCGTTCGTTCCTACGCAAATAGAAAGAGAGCGAAGGTGTCATAGCGTTATATCACGGTGCCATGCTACCTATGCTGGTCAGAAACTAGCTGCGACTCTCGCACAGAGGGTGGCGCTGTTTTTTCCCAGCCTCGATCTGACTTTACCACTGCCCCTTTGGTGGAAAAAACCATCGTGAGGAAACCGAATAAGCAGAAGAAATTCTGATGCGTATGTGAAGTCATCAAATTGGGTTAGTTTGCTAACGCCCAAGCACGTACACACGGCGACATATCAAGCTACGCAAAACCAATATAAGCTGGCCGGGCGACGTTATACATTGCTCTACCTACGTGCGACCAACTTATTTTGGTTTGCGTAGCTTTATGTGTCGCCGTGTGTACATATATAACGCAGAAATAGAATACATACCCTCATAATCTGTATAAGACCTGTGATGCTGCTGATGATGGCAAAAATATAAATTAACGAACTTGAAAAGAAAAACAATTTTGTATGACGCGTTGATGTCTTTTGTACTGTTCGTAGCAGTCTACGTAGTCCATTTGCAAAACAGTTATTAATTAATAAACGAATGATAATTGGAATTACTGTAACTGTTATAATCATATTTAAGCTATTTAAGAATCATTAAATACCAGTACTGCCTGTATTTCAATTAGATACCTAACATGTTTTACAACAACGAAACTGTAAAGACAATAATAACGGACTTACAAAAGACATCAACGCGGCCATAATTTATATTTTAATAGCGTTTATTGTATTGAAGATTTTTATAATTATACAAAATACTAAGTACTATAATTAATATTTCAACAAAACTGGTTCAGTAATTTTATAAGCATTTATTTAACTTTTCTTGATAATTAGTTAGTTAGTATGTTTCGTACAAATCTTGTTTGAACTTATTACAAACAAAGTGGGATAATAATATTATGTAACTCGAAACATTACTGTGCGTAGTCACACAAGAGCTGTTTTTCAACTGCAAGACCACTGCAAATAGTAGTGGAAATGCAGTCGGTTTGCAGTTTTAGTTTACAGTTGTGATGCAGTTATATTGAAGTCGGACCGACTGCATTCAAACTACCAGCGGATTTCCAGTCGTACGACTGCAATATTAGTGCAGACTAAAAATGCAGTCATACCGACTGCATTCAAACTGCAAACTAACTGCATTTCGACTGCTATTTGCATTGCAGTCGAATTGCAGTTGAAAAGCAGCTCTTGTGACGCACAAAGCTGAAAACTCGCTAAGGAAAATGTCATACCAGGAATCAAGTAGGTATACCTCATATAATAATAAACGAAATTTCAAAGTCGAACTCTGATATTCCAGCACTCTCTACAGGGTGAACTAAAACGAAACGATGAACTTGGAAGTAGGTGATAATGAGTGCCAACAACGAAAACTTATGATATGCCATAAGAATAGTGTATTAATTATTATATGGCTATGCATATCGGTTAGGGACTGAAAAACATTTTTGTCTGTAGGTATTGTTATAAAATGAAAACCGGCCAAGAGCGTGTCGGACCCGCCCATGATAGGGTTCCGTAGTCATTGCATAAGTAGAATAAGAAAAAAACTAGACTAGTTTTTTTTTAACCTTTTTCGTTTTTGCTCTATCGTATAATCGTATAAACATAAACTTGATGTTATTATAGTGCAAAGTCTCATGTTAAATACCGAAATAATAAAACCCGCCAAGTGTCAGCCGTATCATATAGTGTGGTGGTACGAAACGGAAACCTCCTCTCCTCGGTGTTCAAGTCCGACACGCACTTGGCCGGTTTTTTAACTTACGTCGACAAACTAGAGACACGCTGTATATTCCCGCGGGCGGCGGTAGAACTACAAACAGGAATTTCTGGAAGAGGCAAACAAAGGCACCGCGGTTAATTATTTTCTGTTTGCACTGAGGAAACAGACTTCAAAGGGTTCCATCTTACTTTAAACTCTTTTGTCAATCGCAGGTAGGTAAATAATGCCGCGAAGAATTGTTGAAAGAACATCTATTGTTTTTCAAGTAATTGTTAATCGATTAATATTTTAATTCCTTATAAATTGGAAGAAATATGGAGCAGGTCAGCCTCACGTTTTGTTTTCATTTATTACGAAAAGCTTTAGTAAAAGTTTCCACCCTGCAGATTACCCTGTCAACTACAACACTGCGCATGCGAACATGTGTGTCATACAAATAATAAACATTTTCTTGAGTGGTTCTTAACAGAGTTCGAGTTTAACTGTCCATAACGAAGATAATATCCTTCTGTTCGTGCCAAAAATATCCTTGACATCACAGTGGTGTTGCGCCTACAACTTGTGTTTTATGGGCCATCATACTCGTCCGGCGGACCGTCGTAAATATCATACAGTCGACATCTGCGAATGCAGTTAATGTGCAGGAAACGTGTGGACCAACCCGAGCGAAAATATTTTAAGGAATATGTCGAATAAGCCAAGTGAACCTACGTCACTCACCCGGGCGAGCACCAAAATAATTACGAATACATAATATGGCCCTACACTACGTTTTGCATATTTTTGCCGCAAGCTAAAAGCGAGTCAGTGTTTCGTCTTAAATCCTTTCAGTAATAATTATGCAATGAATCTTGAATATGGAAGATGCACTTTGATGAATTGAAAACTATACAGGTGTCAGGAAAAGTATCATTAGACTTTTAACAACATACTCTACCCATCAGCCTGAACAACTTTTACTATGGGAGCAAACATGTTAGACCAAAAAAAAATTCAGCTGTTCGATACTAAAGTACAATACCTACTTGACTAAAATGTATCGGATAGCAGATTTTTTTTTTTGCTCTGACCGGTTTGCTCCTGACATGGGTAGAGTATAATTATGGTTGAAAGGTTAGTGAGTAAAATCCTAACCCAACAGTGTTGTAGTTAGAACAGATAAATAGTATTAGTACGTATAATTAGGAACATGGGAGAAGAAGATGGGAAATTAAAAATTAAGACAAAGGAGTAATTAATGCTGGCAGGAATCTATCTAGTGCCGATAGAACTCCTTCAGTTCCTTTACAGTACGGCATAAAACTTTCAATTGCCGAGTGCAAACTATACTAGCTGATGTTACGTAAGTAATACTGCTAGTAGGATATCAGTTATCCTATATGTATAATATAAAGCGTAGAATGCAGTTTGTACTAAGCGACACATGCGCGCCGCTGAGGCGTGAAACGACATCGTGCAGGCCTAGACACCGCGTCGCGTCGCGTCGCCCTGCCAGCCTTCGAGACTGCTCGACGCCTTCCCAACCCCACTGCAACGAGATATTGCACTCTAAGAATATTTTGGTTTATTTTTCGTATTGTTGGAAAGACCCGAAATTAAGGGTATATTACCGTTGGCGCGCTCCTTACAAACGAAGTCTAGTTATATTTTCTATACTAAACAATTAAAGTCAATGAAATTTTGAGACACGATCTAGAAGCAACTATCTGTGTTCTACATTTCTCAGATTTCCGTTAAAAATATATAGTTTCAATGCTAGGATTAATTTAAGAATTGTATGGAAAACTTCGAGTTACGATAAACAGTGAAACGAAAATTTTAACCGAAATCTGACAAATGTAAAACACAGATATTAGTTTCTAGATCGTGTGTAAAAAATGTCATTGACTTTAATTGTTTAGTTTTGAAAATATAACCAGACTTCGATAGTATGGCGCGTCGACGCTAATATCCCCTTAAGGATTGTATTTACTTAGATTAGGAGACAGAAGATCAACGAGGATGGATTTGTTCTTATCTCTAATTTGTCCCCCTCGGGTGTCCCTGCTTATGTTTACGCTCTACTAATGTGCAACTTTCCTACATAAACTTGTTTACGATTCTCGATTGGCTATCAGAATTCTATTAAACCATTGATTTAACTGTGTGTGATTGTGGTACCCAAGTATCACAACCATAGAAGGTATGTTTGGAGAAAGTGATTCGGTAGGTTTCACTAATTGATGCATCATTCATATTACATTTAAGTACATTATATTTCAATGCAAGAATGTTCGTATGAGGGCTGGAACGAATTAAAAGTTTTGCTATAAAATTGTCATTCGATTCCAAGTATTACTGATGTCTGGAAGAAGATCCTAAACCTAACTCTAAAAAAAGAAACTCTAGAATTAACTTTTGATTAAGTTAAGATCGCGGTAAAAATTCGGTGATTGAACCGTGATTGGACTACGTACGAACCATAACTTTTTGACCATGACACATTTGGTATTGCGCTAATCGCGGTACTGCTCTTGACAGCCGTTAGAGCCGTTTTGATAGATCGCTCAGACGTTAAGGACTGTCAGTTACATGGAGTTTTGCGCGATGCGGAATTCAGCACAGTTGAATATTAATTAGATTGCATTGTGATTAGAATTGAAATTGGATAAGAATAGAACTTCGATGTTTTAACTTAGCGCAATCGGGCTCCTGCCCTTGACAGCCGTTTGAGCCGTTTTGACAAATCGCTCAAACGTTAAAGGCTGTGTTACATAGAGTTTAGCGCCCTGCGGAATTCAGCACAGGTGAATATTGATTGGATTGCAATGTGTTTAAAACTGAAATTGGATAAGAATAGACTTTCGATGTTTTTAAATTTGCGCAATCGGGCTCCTATTTTCTCTAAAACTTGTAGCATTATAGGTTTACAGCTTATACCGTAATGTAGTAAAGTGGATACCTACGCAATTTGTATCTATAGTTTCCTTAAGTACATGTCGTTATAAACACATTTATTAATGATCGCTTATATTAGAACGTATCTTTTAATGATATCATTGGCAGACATTATGTCGCCACGAGTAGGTAGGTACTAACGCTGTCTATCTACAACTTTATGATATTGCAGCAAAACATCTAACTGGAGTTATAATGCACATTTGTTAAAATCCACCTTAATAGGTATTATGCTTAATACCTATATTAAAACCTTTTTTGATTTTTATTATTAAAAATCGATAATAGGAATCGATAATACTCATAAACTTACACTTAGTATCTATTTTGGAAACCAAATTAACTTAAATAAGAAATTGGCATAAACTCTGCTTTTTGAAAATGTGTCAATTCTTTTAAGAGGATATTCTTGATAAAGCGCTCCACTCAAAACGATGTAACGTCCTAGTTTGGACATTTACCCTAGTAGGTATAGTAAAAGTTAACACAATCTAGAAACCAATACTTCTGTGCACCTTGTCAGATTTCCGTTTAAATATAATAACTTTAATCGTTACTATTGAAAATAGAACAAAATTTCGTTTGTATGCAGCGCGCACGGGCGCCCTGACGAGTGTATTCTCTTAAGTGACTATAAAGGAAGTAATTTAACTAATCTCGAAAGAAAAATGTTACCTATGATGACTATAAAGTTAATATAAGTAAAAGGCGTAAGATTATGTAGGAACCTATTCGAAAATTTATTAAGTATAATAGAGAATAACATAATTAATGGTAAGTACATATTGTGCACTTGTTTTGTCAGTTGTTGCTTCTATGTTTTTGTTCACTAATTGTTTACATCATTTCGAAGTATCATAATTGATTATTCAGTGCCTTAATCCGATGTCTAGGCATATAACGTACTTTGGAAATGAATCATTGTGTTTCCAAAACATAAAACATTTTCAGAATTGTTTCTTTTTTGTTCTGACAGGTTTTCTCCCATAGTAAAAGTTGTTTAGTTTGATGGGTAGAATAGGTACTTTTCCTTACACCTTGTGTAGAAATGAGGCGTTTTCGGCACAACTGGATGGTGTGTTGATAGAAAAAACATTAGAGTTGTCAAACTAATTTTACTCGATTTTCCAGTTTTAGGGACAAAATGCATAAATTAATAAATATTTAATAAACTATTACGCTCGTAACGATTTGAAAGACGTTATATTCTATATGGCCTAAGATATTATACAATTGCAATACAACGTGTTAATGAATTAACGCAAAACTAGAAAGTAGTTGGTTTGGAATCGGCAGTAGAATCGAATTATCATGGTTCCAATATAGGTTTGTTTTTTCAAAATATTAAATAATTTGTTTGTAAACTCGATCTCAACCCACCGCTCGGGCACTCTCACCCTACTTACTACCAAAACAAGATTCTTAAAATGTATCCATGAGCACGTTAGCGCTTTCGTTCATTCCTGAAATGATAACAAATCATTTTTGCCTCAAAACTTAAAATGCGAATAACTTTAAATTTTAACTATCAAAATAATTAAATTATTGTTTCAATCTAATTATTTTGTTATATTCAGTTGGGGTGTAGGAGGTTTTGCGCTTATTCATTAATACGTTTTGGATGGGTATACTTTTCAAGCAGTTGAAATTCTTCATTGATAAACGAAACTTGATCCGGTCTTTTTTACATAAACTAACTATAAGTCGTAGGTACAAGTGCCGGGTCATAATGATTTTCATACAAGTTATTCTAAGGAATTCGAAAATAAAATACAAATTCCTAAAAGTTTGTATTCAAAAGAGTTACATGGACAAGTCAGCCAAAACGCAACCTTTGGTCGTTACGGAAAATCTTTGCCATGGTTGGACTGACTGACAATGCCACTCATTTCGTTTTCTTCAAAAACAACCAAGAAGTTTAAAATGCCTACATATTATACCAACTTATAATCTCATGGTTATCGTGTAAATTCTTTAAAAAAACTATTTCATGAATCGAACAACCAATTACAGGGTCCTTCTAAATATGCTGACACTTTTTTAAGGGGATGATCAGACCGTTAAACAAAACAACTTTCTCTATGGCACTAACATCAAAATCGGGAAAAAAATTGCCTTAAAATTTCGTTGCTATTTTAAATGGAGTATAGTTATCTTTTTTTAGTTTTCTCTTTTATTTTACTCCATACGTAATGCTAAGTAAGTTTCATTTATGGTAGCTACGGTACTTCTAATACTGGGCCTGAAATAACCGGCCCTTCCGCTCCGCCATTCTCCTTTGACAGGTCTTTTTAATCGCAGTATAATAATAATAATATGTAAAATGAAAAATAAAGGTGTGGTTTAATGTTACTACATAAGTAGGTACCTACTACAATACTATAAATGCAATCTTTTGATTTTTGTTCATAACCCGGCGGGGACAGTCGCGACCTCTGCCCACTCCTCTCACTTCTGGCGTTTACAGACGCTACAGGCACATACCAGGCCGATTCTCACCGATCCCAGCTACCCAATACGCCGCGTAGCCCCAGCAACTTCCTATGCCGAGGTCCGTACCCCCCTGGGGTGCCCCTAGATCGGTTGCTTAAGTTCATTCAATTGGCTCGGTGACCCTTCTGGTCCCTCCAATAGTCCGCAGTAAAAAGCAGTAAATGCTCCCTGAGCAAACCTGTATACGTCATTACAAAAAAAAAAAAATTTTTTTCATAACCACATTGGAAAACACTTCTTGTTTCGAAATGTTGCGAAAGACGGATCCTAATTTTATTTTATCTACTTCTCTATAAAATCATAGCAAGAAGCCACAAGTGGCTAGAAAAAAATTCTTTAGCGGCTTAACTGCTTTTCCAATAACTTTGTTATATTATAAGTATGGAAATTATGATTTTGTCGGGAATGCTGGATAAGGAATTTAACAATCTTGTTTATTTCCCTCTTATTGAATAATAAAAATGAGATATCGCTAGTGTTTTAATTAGATTCTCAACATAAATTAACCATAAATGAAAATTGAACATAAATGCAATTATTTTACGCTTTGTATGTTTTCCTGCATTTACAGATAGGCAGGTACTCTGAATTTTTCATTCAGGTTACATTTTGAATGAGCATTTTATTTTATAATAAAAAGGGGAAATTTATAACAGGTAGTGCGCCGTGTGGCGCATGGGGCGCCGGCGCTACCTGCGCGCATCAAGCTCGAAGGACCAGTCGGGGCGCCACAAATTAAAATACATGTATAATAAACAACTCTCTTTATTACAATAATAATATATTGTTATTAATAATCATTCTTCATAAGTGTGAAGATATGCTTCATAAACCTCACATATAAAAATACATTCTTATAATCTTATACACAAAAATAAGCTATCATCATCTCGAGATGATGGCATAATGCACTATGGCGGCGTGTACATTAAGGCACGATGTTGCAGGGCTACGCCCCAGGCGGCGCCAGGTGGGCGTCGTCGACTAGATCACAGGAGTTGAGGGGCTGAGCCCCGAAGGCGTTCTCTCATCTAAGAGGAGCCGGGAAGGAAGGCATGGACGCGCACCAGCGCGGCGCGGAGCACGCTGTCAGCGCGCATCCCGCCGCGCTCTGCACGGGCACAAACGCAGACACGTGCACTCCGCTGGTCACCGGCAGCGACGCCACTGCTGGCCGTCTCTCTTCCTCGTCCTCCAAAAGATATGGTCGGAACAGTTTGAATGGTTTTCGAGGTATTTCTGGCGCGTGTAATGGCTGTGGCGCAGGTGGTGGTGAAGGTCGACGTACAGACAAGTCAATCGGTTCCACGGCGGCCAGTGGTAATGGCATCGGCGCCGGTAGCGACGTGGGCACCTGCAGAGGCGTGGGCACCTGTAGAGGCGTGGGCACCTGTAGAGGCGTGGGCACCTGCACTGGCGTTGGCACCTGCACTATCGTGGGCAGCGCTGCAGGTGGTGGAGACGGTAATCGTGCACTTTCCGGTGAGCCCACGGAATAGGGCGGCGGTGATGGAGCCGGCTGAGGAGCTCTTCTCAAGAGCGCCGCTCGCAATGCTGGTTCGGCTTGAAGCCACTTCTGGATCTGACGGCGGTGGATGCCAAATTTTCTGGCAGTAGCGCGTTGATTGCCGCGACACTGAGCGTCGCGTCTATAAGCTTCGAGAACTTGCAACTTGAATTGTGGTGGGAAGATACGGCGGGAACCGGCGCGGCCCTCAGGGCGGCGGTCAGAGGACACAGGGGCCGAGTGCGTGTGGGCGGCGGCCATATTGTCAGGGAGACGTGTGCGCGTGGCGAGTGTCGGCGCCGAACTGACTGTCGCCCGCTCGCTGCGGCGCGGATGTTGGCGGTGGGCTTGCTGCCCGCGGCGCGTTCCACCCGAACGTGAGCGCACGACGACGCGAGCCTTGTATGCCCATCAAGGCGAGTTCACACGGTTACACTTTAGGTACCTATATTTAATATTTTCTGCCTATATACAAATACAAAAAACAAAATATTTATTGAACCAACGTGTGGTACAGGTTTTCATGACTCTTTATGATTATGATTAACAACCTTAGATTACCTATACCTAGCACATTGTATAGATAATACAATAAAAGTAAGTAAGGTAGTATAGGTAAGTATATTTACCTATATATTTCATAGTTTATGTAATAGGGGGACAGATAATATACATCACATATAATCAATCACGCCAATAATTAATTGCGCCATGGGCGCCGGGAGGGGAGTGTAAGGGGGTGCACTTGGAAGAAAATACAAGAAAAAGTTTAAAAAAAAATTTTGTGTGAGAGTAAACGTAGTCAAAACCTCACATGAACATAACTCAAATGACTGGGTAACCTTATTTTATTGACACCTACTTAAGTACCTAATAATATACACTTTATTTATAATGAACCTATGGATCCAGCCAGATGGAACCCCCTAGAAATAATCCTGCAGGTGCCCATGCCTATTATCTACCTTATTCACTGTTTTTTTTTCTCGAAAATTCGCAATCCTGATTCCTACCTACGGCAAAGTTGAAACGTCTCTTTACGGTTTAGTTCTCGTTATGTGGATAGGCGGGCTCTTGAAGAAAGGAGAAAATAGGTCACTTTTCCGACTTGTATTCTCACACCCCGCCGACTAGAGTGCGAAAGAGACAACTAAACTCAGATTTATGTTATCTGCATAAAATGGGAATTTAGTCGGGGAAATCTACGGATTTTTGTATGGAGTAGGTTGCATTAATTGCACTAATATGGCTATGTCTGTGTGTTAAGATAAGATACGATAAATATTTTTCCTTTTTTTTGTTTATATTCGTCAAAGTTTTCGGAAAAACGGGCGGTAAAATTGGTCATTTCCGAATGTCCCTAGTTCCAGTAATTACAGTAATTAATGTATTCAAAAAAGCAAAACATAGCAGAGGTATTGCTAGGTTTTTCTCTGGTATAATTATCCAGGGATGAAACAGTGGAATACGTTTGTATTGGACAAAACGGTAGTAGTCTATCTTCTTAGGCCGAGATTCAGAGACTATTTTTTTAGTCTTAGCTCGAGCTAAGTAGGGCGTAAATGTATTGTAATTTTGACATACGGGAGTTCGAACTATGACTTAAAAATCGTCTCTGAATCTCGGCCTTAATCATGTCAGAGTAAAGCGTGCTACACACACTTTCGAGTCCGGCATATTCGGTTCGGCTTTACTGTAACAAAATGGCATTTATGAAAAATTCGGTTTTTCGATGTAGATGTAGATTCGAAATTTTTTTCATGCCTTCGATATAAAGAGATTGTGTTACTCGAAAAGTGAATTAATCACAATTAAACATTATTCAAACTGTTTAAAAACTTACGTGTGAACGCCGGTTACGGCAGTAATCTCGCCTCATTCTCGGCGTGAAAAAATGCCGCAAGTGGGAGCCGATAGCACGTAGCGCCACCATTTCTATCTTACTCGCTCATGTAGAATTCCAAACGTAAGAGTAGGACAGACAAAGTTGCCCTGGCTCGGTCGCTGCCACATCCGTTTACGAAACAAGTTTGCATGCACTGTTGCCGTTTTGTGCGCGCGGGCGGTTCATAAGGACAAGTGAGGGGTGCGGGCGGACAAGAATGCGCACGAAGTGGCAACGCCGCCGACCGCGGCAGACAGGGTGTCGCCGGCTCGCCGCGGCGAGACAGGCCGTCGCTCGGCGGCGCTAGCCCCCCCTACACCCGCTCACACCCGCGCTGCCCCGCGTCTCACATCAACAAGTTATTTCGGCTCGGCCTTTTGCGGGAATAAAAGATCTCAAGTGATATGCCGTTTACGGGCGGTTGTTGCGTTTTGTTCCGAGAAGGTGGCTTAGCGCCATCGCTCGCTTCGAGGAAAGTTGTTTTTTTGTGTGAGCGACGACGGTCGCCTGCCGCGCTTGCTTCGCGTCCGGCGACCGTGAAAACAGCGCTCCAACTCCCCATGCGCACATTTTATAAGTTTTATAACATTCAATGCTCGCACGTGTTTTCTAGTTTAATTTTATAATTATTATCTGAGAGCTTTTGTCTTCTGTTGCCCCTTTTATTAAATGTTTTGAAATTTCACCGAAAATAAGAATATGCTCTAGAATTAAGATTATCAACCTTAGAATTATGCTTACCTATTATAGTGTTGATACTTTTACAGCATATTGTAAGTAAGTACTAGGTATACAACTTACACATACCTACATCAGGTAGACATTGTCACTGTAGAACTATACTTAGGTGCTCAACTACCCACATTTTGTTTTTTCTCCTAGAAAGACAATCATTGTCATTGGAAGCAGTAGCTCGATGTGTTACCTTGTGTACCTACGAACTAACAATTTTATACTAATCTACTTAAACAATTCAAATTAAAGTGATCATTAAGTTTTACGGTCTTTGAAAATTAAGGCGTGCTAGACACATGCTCGATTCGGTTCGGCTTTTAGCTCCATTTACATCACAACGGGCGCCCGCGGTCGGGCGTGGAGGGTACAATGTAAAATAATACCTATTTCAATACCGATAGAGTTAACAGAGAGAACGCCCATACGGGCCCCACGGACGGGGACGAAGCTTTCTCTGTGAACTCTATCTGTATTGAAATAGGTGTTATTTTTACATTGCACCCTCCGCGCCCGTCCGCGCATGTCCGTTCTCGCCCGTCCGTTCTCGCCCTTCGTAATGTGAATTGAGCTTTCTATATCTATATATAGGAATCTTCTTAATATGCTGACACTTTTTTTAGGGGATGATCACACCGTCAAACTATCACGGTTCAAAAGTTACAGCCCTAAATAGGTAGGACGGACAACGTAGGCATAGTAATAGGATCCCGTTTTTACCCGGAACCCTTTAAAAATGTCTCCGAGATCCTTAGTATGAGCCCGACATACACCGGTTTTTACTTTTGTGGTTATACAGTATGTAAACTAACTAAAGGCAAACCTTTAAACCACATACTCTACCCAACCTGAACCACTTTTATTATGGGAGCAAACCTGTCAGAACAACAAAAATTTCAGTTGTTTCATACGTTTAAGTCGTGAAGGCATTACAGTTAAGTATGGAACAGCTGATATATTTTTTGCGCTGATAGGTTTGCTCCCATAGTAAAATTTGTTCTGTAATATTCGGTAATTAAACCGTGATTGTACTACATACGAACCATAACTTTTGACACATTTGGTATAGCGCTAATCGCGGTACTGCTCTTGATAAGAGCCGTTTTGACAGATCGCTCCGACGTTAAAGGCTGTCAGTTACATAAAGTTTAGCGCGATGTGGAATTCAGCACAGTTGAATAGTAATTGGATTGCAATGTGATTAGAACTGAAGTTGGATAAGAATAGAACTTCGATGTTTTAACTTAGCGCAATCGGGCTTCAGGTTGATAGGTATAGTACGTGCTCTCCTACACTAACTAAAGGTTTGCCTAAAGTACAGTAAAGGATATGCATTAACATTGGCCGGTTATTTCGACCATTAAATTGGTCAATTTTCAATATGAGGCCAACATTGAAATCGCGAAGAAAAAAGTGATAGAGTATGCTCTATAGCCGAATCACGACAAGTTTGACGCTTATACAGGGTCCAACTTAATATGCTGACAGTTTTATTATACAGGGTCCTTCTTAATATGCTGACACTTTTTTTAAGATTTAACTTAAAAATAATTAAAATGTGTTTGCCTCGTTGATGTCTTTTGTACTGTCGTAGCAATCTACGTAGTTCATTAAGTGTGTGTTGATTTTCTTTTTGTGCATTTAAGTGAGCATTTTATTTTAGTTGCACAATATAATGCTAGAATGTTTATTCAAAACGGCTGTACATATAGGGTCCTTCTTAATATGCTGACACTTTTTTAAGGCGATGATCAGACCGTCAAACTGAACAACATTCTCTGTGGCACCAACGTCGAAATCGCCTATCTGTATATACAGGGTTCAACTTAATATGCTGACACTTTTTTAAGAGGATGATCAGACCAACAAACTGAACAACTTTCTCTACGGGACCAACATCGAAATCGCGAAAAAAAATCAGCTGTCCCATACATTTGGCTCAAGTAGGTTTGCAGTTTTGTATGGAGGAGCTGATTATTTTTTCGCGATTTCGATGTTGGTGCCATAGAGAAAGTGGTTCAGTTTGGCGGTCTGATCATCCCCTTAAAAAACTGTCAGCATAATAGGAAGGACCCTGTATTGACTTATACTTAATTGTTTTTACCATGTTTTTACTTACTTCCTGAACAAGAATAAACAATTCTTGGTATTTGGTTGCATAGTCTTCATGATTAAATCGCTGTAAACTTTACATTTTTCAAGACGGATAACGTGAAATCACGTCATACAGGAAAATTGAAAGATTTTCCTCATACCTACCTACTACAGGTAGGTAGTTAGTACTACTATCATGAAGTTATTTGTTGGCTATGTGATCACAGTTCATACTAAACTCACTAATGGCTTTTAGTAAACTGGTATAATCATTTCTGTACCTAATATTAGAGCTAGGTATATAGATAATATTAAGCAGTCTCCGATTGATGACGCAAGAACAAAAAAATTGTTGGAAATTGTTGATCCATTAGGTAATAAAAGTTTTATAAACACAAAAACGAAAGAACTGTTTTAAGGAAATTCCGATAATGATTTTTAGACTCTATGGTTTAATACAAACAAATAAACATAACGTTTCAGACATTAAACTTATGTTTCAGCTCATAATGCCAACTTCGCAAAATGACAAGTGCTCGCAAAACGCCAACTTCTCATAATGCCAACTTCTCGAAATGCAAATACTGAATGTTTATTTGAACGCCAAAAACCTTTACAATAAAAATACAGAATAATATGAATTACCTATCTTTACATAAACTTGGTATTCGACTTTAAATAAACCATTGACAGTTGCAGAAACGCTCATTAAAGTTAAGCCTCCATTAAATATCCTGCTGTCACTTTTTGTCTTGTTGACGTAGTAAAAGCTAGCATGAGATTTAATGCAGGATTAACTTTAATGAGCGTTTCTGCAACTGAATGAGTTTTATTTGGATAGTTCGCTGTCTTTTATTCTAACAAATGAGCAATTAAAAAATGTCAAATCATTAATCATAGCAAAAAACATTCGTGTTCATAAATTCGCTTCTTATAATAGAAGTGAGTAGCACAAAACGAGTTCTTTACGTGTGTAAAAAATAGGTACCTATTCGTAGGAATACCAATAGGTATTCGTAGGTTCGTATATGTAGATAATACCAATTATATATTTACTAGGTATAGTTCTATGCTTCCATGTACAGTCGCCATCAGATATATCATACCAAAAAAGGTGGTCAAATATTTCTAACCAGTTCTAATCTACACTAATATTATAAAGAGGAAAGATTTGTACCTATTTTTGTATGTTTGTAATGAATAGGCTCAAAAAGTACTGGGCCGATTTAAAAAATTCTTTCACCAATAGAATGCTACATTCTTCCAATTCGACATAGGCTACATTTCATTTTGAAAAAAATTAGGGATCCTTGGTAAAATAGACAATTGTCTACCCCGTGCGAAGCCGGGACGGGCTGCTAGTTTTCAATATTTTCTTTACACATAACTTGAAACCATAATCATAAGATCAAAAATATCTGAACGCCTAGAACATCAAATATTCTACGCAGTCAGGGCGATGTTTGTTATATAGGGTGTAATTAAAAGTATCATTAACCTTTAAACCACATACTCTACCCATCTAACTGAACAACTTTTACAATGGGAGCAAACATGTCAGAACAAAAGAAATATCAGCTGTCCCATACTAAACTGCAATACCTACTCAACTGAAACATATGGGACAGCTGATATTTTTTTTGCCCAGGTTTGCTCCCATAGTAAAAGTTGTTCAGTTTGATGGGTAGACGATGTGGTTTACAGTGAATGATACTTTTCCTTACACCCTGTATACATTTCAATTTTTAAATAATATTGTAAAGTTATTGAAATTTAGCTGTTCAGAATCAGATATTTAAAACAAAGTACACGTTTAACAATTATATTATATCTAATCGTGTATTTTGTCATAAATATCTGTATTAGCACTGCTCAGCAATATTTGAACACCTCGCATGCTACGATATATCTGATGGTGACTGTACCACACCTACGTTACACAATATGAACAATGTGCTTATATTGTATGATTTACTTAGCATTGCTCACGACTATATTCCCCGAGAGGGTATATTCTGAAAACTCAAAACATCCAAGTATACTAACCGATACTCTGTCAAGTTTGACGAGGAGTGAGCCCGTCGTCACTTCTAATGGACAAGGGCGTCAGTGAATACAATACATGCCTCGATATTCAAGCACATGAGATTGAAGCATGTAGGTTTCCTCAGTTCCTCACGATGTTTTCCTTCACTGAAAATCTGAAATACGTAGTTACAAATCGTAGATAAATACCGAAAAGCTTATATTATTGGTACGGCAGGTTACTCACCAGTAGACCACCCACGAATTTTTTGTATGATTTACATTTACCACAATTTGTGTGATAGAATATTATAATGACCTCACAATAACGAGTCTCGCACAGTAACTATACTTCATTTCAAATAAGGGCGAAAAGATTTTCCGTTCTGATATAGCTTTCAGGCCAATTCTGATTTGCAAACATAATTTATTTATCAGAAAGATACACTATAAGACATATCTTGGACGTTACTAAAACTGTTCTATGAATAAGTGAGAGGAAGTTTTTCAAATCTGTTTCTGTAATTCAAAAGAGCTTTAAAATTTCGTTGTTATTTGAAATGAGGGTGGTTGTGGTTATAGATGAGGAATAGATGGACATATTAATTAATATAGTCAGATTTCAGATAGATGTCAGATAAAGTGATAATTTTAACAAGACTAGTAGGTACTTATCCAACATGAAAATTTAGATTTAACTTGCATTAATATAAAACAAATGTTTGCCTACTAGAAATCTAGAAACCACCTACACTCATAGCTAGTTGAACCAGCGTACGCCCTCCACTCATTCAAGCGCGGTCCAAATATACCTACTTGATTGGCATTAATCCATGCTGATGAGAGTATGAGGCCCCACCAGGCGACGACAACGCCTTTGGCTAAACTTGTTTTTGTTTTATTTCAAACTGGAAGAATGGAAAGGAAAAAGAAAAGATCGATCAACAAAAAAGCTTATAGTTGGTCGTGAGTCATCTAATCAGAAAACCGATCGATTTAAAATTCGATCTTCTCGAGAAAACTGCAACTACGAGTACTTAGGATGTGGATCCACTCACAGACTTAGGATAAGCCTGTGGATGCACTATAATTATTCCGAAAGTTTTCCTGTACTATAAGTGGCAACTAGGAATAACATTACTATGTATACATACATATGTGGCGTCCATGCAAAAAGGGTCCAGGTGTCGGTTAGATTCGGCATCTAGATCAGTCACTCGGGTTAAAATGCCGATATCTTTACCCTTCTTGCGTGGACGCCCACATATTATAATTAGGTGCTTGCGACTTACAACGCATTTCTTCTTATTCATCGGCAATCCAACTTAGGTATTAGGATCAGTCTTTCACTTGAAAGTTTTTTGTAGTTTATCTTTATTTAGGAACCACTCGCGACATAATAATATGTCATTTAGGTACCGAGTAGGAAAGAGTAGCATATTGTGATAGGTACATAAGCAACCGTAATGTAGGTATATTCTCTAGTAATAAATACTGGCGATGTCGACTGACAAGCAAGGTCGTAGTACCCAGTAATTTAATCCACCATGACATCATGGCGTTGGGTAAAATATTCCACAGAGCTGGCGCGAGTTTTTGCAGCGGTTCGCATGGTGTGTGTTGGCAAATACTTACTCTTAACTAATTTTAGTTCTCAATCAACGCTATGGCATAGCTATAGAGTCTCGTATTGTAGCGTCAGGATTCAATTCTTTAAGATCGATGAATTCTTTTATTAGTCTGTCTTGAATGATTTTAGATGTCTTGATAAAACGTACTCTTAGGTCTATGCGTCAATCCTGAAACTTATCTTCGTACCATACAGAGAAATTCGTAGATAAATCTACGCATCAAATTAATATGATTATTTTAAAAACAATATTTTACCTATAAGTTGATAATATAGAGAGTTGTCAAAAACAAATATTAGAACCGTGGAAATATCTCTGCTATTTGGCATAGGAGAGTGGGAACTCGAACTCTACGCATACTCGTTGTATAATCTATACTACGAGTATCGCAGAGTTCGAGTTCGAAGCTTCTAGTTAGTGTCAGTGGCAGTGGTAGAGCAATATTGAGCCAAGTGCTGCTGAGATAATAACTCTATGTACTAATGTAGGTAGGTAGACTAAACCTTGACTTTTACGATTAAGATTTGGTTCTGCTGAATTTTGCATTGATCCATGAAGTAAAATATTGAACGATTATTTAAACCAAATCATCAGACAATACTTTATTACTAGGTACTAACATATTCTTATGGTTCTAACTTATTATAAAAGCTCATATCTTTACTTGAAATAAAACTTCAGGCACCTTACATTCAGTGTTGGACAGACAAGCGGCCGCCGCTCATAAAATGAGCTAATCAGACCCACAGACACATCGACGCCGCTGCCTGCTCGCCATACCAATGAGTTCAACACAGACACAGAACGACTTATAGACCAGTCTATGCTTTCCAATTGTGGTCTCTACGTAGGAGCAATAAGCTTGTGTCTAAGCAAAGATTATCCCGAAGCTATAAAACACTTCAATCGACACCGTGCTCTTGTATTAACAACGTCATATGCCCACAAAGACGCCTGGAAAACTGATTCCTCGATGAAGGGACGAGGGTCGACAATTCTGTGACAAAGTCCATTCGAGAGCCGTTGGAGGCTAAAGTGTTAAGCACACGTGCGTTTCAAACGTCACCCAAATGGGGACCAGTTCGAGATACGTATTATATATCACGGGAGATCGTAGCATTGATAACTGTATCAATACTGGCCTCTGTCGGATCTTAATGGACTGTTTGCCTGCTTCGTTAGCATGATAGCATGCATTTTAAAGAATTGTATTATTTGAAATAAAACTGCATTGAAAGAACATGCTGTTGACTTAGGTAATAAAATTATGCAATAAACTACCTGTGTCCGCGACTTCGTGCGCGCAGACCACTGAAATATGTATGCACCGTACCGATATATCATGTTGTTAAAAACTTTAAATTCTCATATCTTCTGATTGAGTGAAACTTTGCGATGAAATAAAACTAAATTTTAGATACCTACTTACTACAAATTAAGCCTACTATTAGTATACAGGTTCCTTCTTAATATGCTGACACTTTTTTAAGAGGATGATCAGACCATCAAACTGAAAAACTTTCTCTACGGGACCAATGTCGAAATCGCGAAAAAAAACACTGTTCCATACTAAACTGAAATCTTACTCGACCCAATTGTATGGGACAGCTGATTTTTTTTCCGCGATTTTGACATTGGTCCCATAGAGAAAGTTGTTCAGTTTGATGGTCTGATCATCCTCTTGTGTCAGCATATAAAGGACCCTGTATAGGCTGTGATGAGATGATGATGGTTCTATCCTCAACGGTTTAGGCGAAGTTTAAAATACCTTAATCTTTTTGATCATTATTAAACTCTGTCAGTCGTTAGTCATTCAGCCACGGAACTGTTTTATAAGTCCCTATAAGTACATAGAAGATGAAGATGGACGGATTAGTTCCTTTTTTATAATAAAATTCGATAGAATTTTTCTAACATCCATGAATCACTCATAATTAACATTTCTAATGTTTCTATTTAGTTTTAGTAAGTACCACATTTAAATCGATTAGTTACTAATAGCTATTAAATTACCACCTACGTAAAACATGTTTACAAATAGACAGAAAATACTGACCACTTACTGCACGACCGATTTTCTAGTTACCGATTCTTCAGAGAAATACGAATATCAAATATCATCAAGTAATCATATTTACCTATTCTACCGTATTTATTTAGATATTAGTAAATGTAATATAATACGCTAGCCGTTGTCGTTTGGACTTGCTCTATCGTCTGGATAATCAAACCTAAAAACAATTTTCTACGAATTCCTCATTTTGCTCGTTCTCGTTTGATGTCACTAAAAATATTCCAAATGATCATTAGTATCAGTGTCAAGATAGAGCCAAATCCAGTAAGTGGCGAGCGAGACGTCCGGTCGGGTCCGGGACCGGTTTGTGGTCACCTCACCTCACCTGCTGCGCTGCGCTGCGCTGCGTCTGCGCAACTCGCACGGCTCTCGTTCGCCTCATTCACGACCACATTAGCTTTCTATCGAAGGAAAACATCTAGTTAATTACATAAATTCGTCGAAGACAGATGATTTAGTAAGATATCTGAGAATAAATGATAGGATCCATTCATCTTTCGGTTACCTAATCATAATACGTTTTAGCTACTCTACACTACATAACATACTTTCCCATTTAATGAGAAATATTTCCGGTTTGTTCCTTGTGGAGTATCTACTGGGAAAATAAGTAAGTCGTTATACTTAGTAAACTTACATACCTATTACAAAATTCCAATACAGAACAGGTTGAATGGAAAGTGTCAGGTGACTCAGGTCCTGTCCTGTCAGTTTATTTTATAATATGAGTAAATTTTTTCAAGGTACGTCTCCAGTTCATCACAAATGGAAAATATTGAATATCAAAACGCTCGCTGCGGGGCTGGTAGGTGGCATAGAACTGGCAGGGCCGCGGCCGGCATCGACACCGGCACGCATAGCTGGTCGGTGCAATCACGCTTGGCGCCCGCCTACGATACCATGTAATAATATGCATGTAGCTCGACACGAACTAACTGTTGTTCAAGTTTAATACCTACCTACCCCGATGAGGTAATTATCGGATAGCCAACTGATATACAACGATAACCATTCTCTGTCGAAGGTCTTTTATGCTGTACCTCCTTAATTTGTTAGTTACTTGACTGCTGGATTGAATCCAGCATTAAATGTAGAATTACCAAGCAGCTCTGGGCTGCAATCGCGGTTAATATTCGGTGATTGAACCGTGATTGGTCTACGTTCGTGCCATAACTTTTGACACATTTGGTACTGCTCTGGGCAGCCGTTAGAGCCGTTTTGAAAGATCGCTCTGACGTTAAGGGCTGTCAGTTACATATAGTTTAGCGCGATGCGGAATTCAGCACAGTTGAATAGTAATTAGATTGCAATGTGATTAGAACTGAAATTGGATAAGAATAGAACTTCGATGTTTTAACTTAGCGCAATCGGGCTCCAGGTAGAAACATTGACAGTGCATTGATATCGTTAGGTAGAAACGTTAAAATTGTATCATCTTAAAGTTCCTTATTTATTATTATTATAGAGATAGTCAAAGGAGGTGATTATTGTCTACCTAGTCCACTGTCGTGTCGCACTTTCACACTCACATTGGACTGTTTGGGCCCTGCTAGGGTAATTCGGATATTCTGAATAGGTATTAAATATGCTACATTTAGAAGAGCCCTGATTACCCCCTTGGGGAATATAGTAGTCTTGAGCTATGCTATGAAAACCCCGGAATATGCCATATTTTCCTCGTTCAATATAGTCTAAGAGCCTGTTTCACCACCTTTGGATAAGTTCTTGTTAGCTTATCCGAATGAGCTGTCGCATAAGCTAAAAAAAACGTATTATGAAGTGGTGAAACAGGCCCTAAACCAAATTATCAATACACCTATACTTCATTCCAAATAAGGACGACAAGATTTTCCGATTCCTACATAGCTTTCCGGCCAATTCTGATTACCAAATATTATTAATTTATTGGATACATATACTTTCCAACATATAGTGGACGTTACTAAAGCTGTTCTAAGAATAAGTGAGAGGAAGTGTTTCAAATCTTTGTTTCTGAAATGCCAAATGACCTTAAAATTTCGTTGCTATTTTGAATGGAGTATAGCTAAAAATTATTAAATGTTCTTTACTGTATGTACCTACCTCTATGGAGGAAAAAAGAGTTCATGTGGAGTGGAGATAGCATCCTAAGCTACCTACTATAAAGTCATTTGCGTAAACTTAATAGACCACCACTTCACACTATTGCATCACCGACAAATAGAAACAGTAGGTACATCATAGGTATTAGGTACCTACATCACTCGTACTCGTATCTCTGTCCACTCGCGCTTCAGTTACCTATCGATGCCTAGGTACATAAACAACTGTTTGCATGAGAGAGACACATTGGTCTGTAAATTCAAAAACGGGCCAAGTGCGTGTCGGGCCACGCGCAGTCTCAATATACGGATTTAGAAGGGGGCTTTTTTTATACGACGGTTTAACGGCTAATTAAGTCTAAAAAGTACATTTTGATAGTTGGTCGACTATTAATCGTTAACTTATAAAGCCTTCTTAGCGGTAATGTTTTCCTATTGCCGTGAATTTTTTCACGTATCTAGAAAGAACCGTTTAGCTGGCAGGGGGTGACACTTGACTCTAACAAAAATTTTCACTTTAAAGCTTAATATTTCGCTAACGGATCCCTAAATCGAAAAATAGTTTTCCCACTCCCAAAACATTTTTAAAAGACCTATCCAACTTTTCGTGTAGGGGGGGGAGGTACCCTAAAAAAATATTTTTCAAGATTTTATTTTACTACTTTTTCGGCGTGATAAATATGTATACCCATGTCAAATTATAGCTTTCTAGTACTGAACGTCTCTGAGCTAAGCCGCGGACAGACGGACAGACGGACGGACATGAAACTATAAGAAACTCTAAGGGTTCCTTGTTTACTACGGAACCCTAAACATTTTCACGTAATGGCATTTATTATAGCTTCATGACACTACTGGCATGCAACCGACCAATCGAACGCATTGGTTTAGAGTGAGATGGGTACACGCGGCGACAGATCAACCTACCCATAGTTGAACTCTATGTTCATGGACATAAGATCCAACTATGGGTAGGTTGATCTGTCGCCGTGCGTGTACCTCCACATGATTCAATGCATTGTGTGGATACTTAATACTTAAATAGGTAACTAGCTCTCTGTTGTCCAGATAAATATACAGTCATAATTAGTTTATCGTCTATTTGGTATTGGTATCGCATCTCAATTCGCAATGTGGATCCAACTGTGCAGGCGCCTACGTGCAATTGACCACGAGTATATTACCTCTACGAGATTAAGATTAATTCACACTACCTATATTAATATTCCTAGAAACCTGCATGCTTCATGTTCATGCTTCAAGTCATGTATTGTACCTACTGCCCATTTAAAAGTGGCGACGGGCTCACTCCCCACTCACAAACACTGGAAAGAGTTTCGGTACCAGTGAACCGTGGATGTTCTGTGGTTTCAGAATATCTCTGACTACAGTCGTGAGCATATGCTATGCTATATTAATATTTTTAGCAAATTGTACTACATATTTAGTACGGTATAAATAAGTATAGTAACTACTCAATCAAGGAATATACTACCCCTTTTGTTCCTAAGTCTGTGAAACTAGGTATACTCAATACAAATCTTAAGTTTGTAATAGCTATAAGACGTGATCGAAATCTAATTTATGTCTACCTATAACCTACATACTATTATAGAAGTACCTAGGTACTTATACCGAATCAATTATAACAGAGTTAATCAATCTCACTTGACGAATAAATCTAATAATCTAGCTACCGAATAGGTGTTCAGCTTCAGAACTTTTTATACTAATATTTTACGATCAATTAGCATTCATTCCTTCGATTCTGGATACTATTTAATTAGGTGACAACATCGAACCCACAATAACAAACCCATATTAGGCATCAAACTATTTTCTACAAGATTTTCACCAAACGAAATTAGTGTAAGTAGGTACAGGTACCTAGGTACATATAAACTCGAATCGTGTATCAGTTATCGAGATAAGATCAATATAGAAAATGTATGATGTCAGTGTTATTGCACGATGGTTATCATTATCATGTTATTACGCGTACTCAGTCACGCACACACGCGAAACCAAATACATATTGCAATGGCATCGCATGCGCCGTTGAATGCTTCTAGTTATGTTTGAATCACTCGATAAAGAAATAAGTATGACAAACAGTTTTTAGCTGGTATCGTCTTTTTAAGCTATGGGCTCTTCAACTCAAAAGAAACAGAGTGGTTTACACTACGGGTTTGCCTCCGTAAAGATTGATCCTAAATTCCCCGGTCCTAGTCCATCTGCTACAACAATGTTCCGATCGAATTTAAAATTCACTGGATTCACTATCAATAGTTTCAACGTCAGCATCGTATGTAAACCTGTCAAAATATTTGCTCAAATGTGCAATTAACCGATGGATTGGATAATGAAACGCCGCAGGTGAATATTGCGAATTAGTGGCGCGGACAACGTAGAAGGCGGCACGTCATCGACCGGCAGCACGGCACCGTCACGCGAGCTGCCCCTGCCGTGCCGTGCCCTGGCGCCGCGCCGCGCAATCCATTCCATTCCAACTGCAAAACAAACCAAGCTCTATGTTTTATAATTCAGTGCAGGTGTATTCATTACCCGTCTGTTTGAACAAAGAAGGCTATCTTTCGCTAACGTAATTGTACACCTAGATATTCAACACAAAACAATGGGATCTACTAATACTTTCATAACATAGATAGTAGTATAGAATATAGTATCTAATCATAATCAAATCACTAAACAAGGTATAAGCAACAGCAATCAAAAAAGAGATATAAGCAGACACAAATCTTTGTACCTTGCTATGAAGAAATAAGGGCTTTGCCTACGGATCCGATAGATTCTGAACACGACACGCAGACGCTGCCCTAGCTATAATTAAAAGAGTTGATCGGAGCAAGATTGCTGCAGTCGCAGACCTGGGCTGCAATCGCGGTAAATATTCGGTGATTGAACCGTTATTGGACTACGCACGAACCATAACTTTTCACACATTTGGTTTTGCGCTAATCGCGGTACTGCTCTTGACAGCCGTTAGAGCCGTTTTGACAGATCGCTCAGACGTTAAATGCTGTCAGTTACATCGAGTTTAGCGCGATGCGATATTCAGCACAGTTGAATAGTAATTGGATTGCAATGTGATTAGAATTGAAATTGGATAAGAATAGAACTTCGATGTTATAACTTAGCGCAATCGGGCTCCTGGCAGTAATCGCGAGCGCCATGTTGTGTTATGCAACGGTTCGGCACGCAAACGGTGCGGTGGCGCCTAGCCAGCGGACCACGGTCATATAATGCAATCGGCTATTTGTGGCCACATTGTGCACCAACATCGACATCATCTATAATCATCACTTAGCTCGTGCCACATTAGTTGACCTTCAAACAAGAGTTAGGACGCCAAAAAATCCAGTAATCAAACCCAATAAACTTTGCTTACAAATTCCACCTCAAACTGAAATTTGGACGAGATTCGGTCCGTTACGTATTCCATCAATAAGTTGTATTGGTTGGGAACTTGGGACTGGGAAGAAGTCGATAAAAAGAGGTACCTCCTATATGTATACGAAGGAAATATTGTTTAGAAAAACTAAGGAAAAACTATTCATTCACATTACACAGCGAAGAGTCATGTTTCAACGTCAATCTAATCTAATCGTGACAATGGATATGAACTACTTAAGTTGGTATATTCGTTTTGATTGTTGCATATTATAGGTAGGTAAGTATACCTAATAATGACGGTGTGATATGATAACCCAAGGTGATGGAGGCTACGTGTAGTGAGGACGTGAGCTGTAGATATATGTCATCAACCGGGACCCCACAAGCGGATATAGATAACATTTCGCCGCGTTGACATCATTGTATTTGTAACTGTAGAAATGATATCAGACACCAGTAAGTACCTACTCAAGGCAACGTGGGAAAACTCCGGTTACATACTTATTGGAAAATTTGAAGTGACATGAAACACCACGGTGACGAGAGGACATTTCGTCATTTAGGACACTCTAAAGGAACCAGGTTCAAATCCCTTCTTCCTTCCTACTTCTACACTAAATATTAATTAGTCAGAGGACGTCATCAGAGAAAAGATTTTGTTTGTTTGTTTGGACTGCTGCTACTGGACCGATCTGAATAATTCTCTCACCATTAAAATGCTACATTATCCGTGATGAATATAAGCTATATTTTATATATACCCGTGCGAAGCCGGGGCGGGCCGCTAGTAATATTATAAATGTGAAAGTTTGTGATTATGTTTGTACGTTTGTGGCTCAATCACGCATAAACGGCTGTACGGATTTAGATGAAATTTGGGCGCACTGATGTCCTGGATTGACACATAGGATGTTTTGTTTAAATTCCACGCAGACGGAATTGCAGGCAACATGTAAAAGGATACCAGACTCCAGACATGTGGAATTGTGGATGGAATATATAGATCTAAATTAGTGCTTGTTTTTGAGCAGATATCTGTTCTGAATTTGGGTGGCGATAAGCTGACATAAATCACCTGATAAAGAAAGTTTCAGAATATCTCTGACTACTCCCTCGGGGAATATAGTCGTGAGCATATGTATGTATGTATGTAAAGAAAGTTTTCACCGAAATCTCGAAAATGTAATAAGTGACGGTCAAATTTCAACGTAGGTGGGTACGTAGTTAAAAGTTTGCTTACAAGTTACTACAGTATTCCATCCAGTATTTTATGAGTTGTATGGTTAATCTTAATATTATCATACAAATTCAGCCAGGACTCTGGACTCATAGAGCTGATTCTTATATCGTGACTGCCGAGGAAATAGGGAAACCTTTCATTACCATTGCGTAGAGATCTTATTTTAATAATCATCTGAAGAGCTCCTGTGGGTCTCATGTGATTCTCTTGTGTCATTTGAAATTAAGACATATTTCAGGTTATAATAAAATCCTCTTTTCTAGGCTTTCCAAATTCATGGGATATTCAGGACACTCCTAAGGTTTTTTGTTCAATATGCACGCATGCAATCGCACTGATAACAAGAGTTGTATAATAATGTAGGTGCCTACGTGCAACTGCAACGTTTAATTGCTTAGCCCTTTTCTCTTGCCGTTTGGTAGTTTCTTACAAGTAGATATAGATAGGTACCTATGGGCCAGGCAGTGAAGGTGGTATGTCGGTGAGAGGGAACCTGTTTGGTGGGACGCCATGAGCCGTCCGTGGGCGTCTGCCGCACCTAACGATGCCGATGCCGATGGCGGAACTCTACCTACGGTCCGCGGCAACTGTAATGCGTGTGCAGCGCGGTGTACCTACTTTGTTTACGAAATACCTACCTACTAGATCCTCTAAAACCATGTCTATATCGACAAATTAACGATTGGCATTTGAAAACAAGTCGCGGAAAATTATAATGTGCACCGACTTTGCAGCAACAGCAACTGACGAAAGGCAACTAGCTACTAAATATATACCTACCTACTTTTTGCATAGGAGCCCTCAATTGGGTTATTCACAAAGATAAACTGATAATGATTTTACAAAATCTGTAATTAATTACCTACTCCACTTCACATTTACAAATGTGTTCATTATAAACACGCTTTTATTATTTTCTATCAGACTTAATTTTTGCCTCTTATACTAATGTTCGGTCAAGAAAAAAATTGTAAAGCTCATAACGACTCAGAAGAAATTAAAATTAGATGGGGCAAAATCTTCGCCGGCATCGGAACAGGTTGTGATTTTGTTTAGAGCGTAGGTAGGTCCATTTAAGGTGCGACAAAAAATAAGGTGCCAATAAAGGGACGGAAACCCATTGTTTGAGTGTCATTCTGGTATCAGGAATTTCGGGAAAAAAGCTAAGGGTCTCTCTGTAGAGTCGGACGGCGGCTTGGAATACAATGAGTCCTTTGTGAGCGCGGCGCCGATCGGTCTGGCGGCGCACGGGCACTGTCGCTCGACGCCGCCGCTGAGTCTGGCGCGCTCCGAGCTCCGGCCGATCCAATATGTATGAACATAACGTATATTATTGGGTGCGCTTTGTCACGCACGTCCACAATCCCAATATGGCGGGTGAAGGAGCCACGGACGGCGTGCGCGCTTGCATCTGCATACAATGCGGCATTCTGTCCCCGGGCCCCTCGACCCACCCGCGCCTACTTCCTATACCTACATAGAGAGACGGTTTACAAAATTAATCCGGAGCACAACAATGAATCCGCTTGCTACCGTTTAACGTTCGATTCTCTGCTTCTACTGATAATATTGAATGATTCTACCGTTAATTCTTTGAATGTATTCATTATCCTGCGAGTATATCGAGACAGAATGCTGCTGTGCTGCATAATGTTTGACTTTTTAACAAAATCTTTTTATTAAGGTGGTTAAAAATACAAACATCTAAAGGAGTTTGAAGAAGATAATAAAGGGCAAATGAAAGACATGTTTGCTTATAGAATGATCATAAGTCACGACATTAATGATAAAGAGACATTTTACTACTACATAATTATATACATGCCACCTTCATGCCACACATTACGCCACGTCAAGGTGAGTCAACGCAAGCTGCGTTGACGCAGACGACAACATTCCAAATAATTCCTTAACTTCCTTGACTCTGTGGTAGAGTTATCGTGGGTAGATATAATGTCCTCAAAATGATAAGAAATTCCTCCCAATTTTCATTATAATTTAGCTCTCAGATATAAGTCTGCCTAAGAGAACAACTTATCTACCTATCATTAATTCATCAACACGAGATTATCAACCAATGTTTCCAACTTACTCCGCTCCTCTTCCAAATTCATGGAATCGTAATTTGATATTTTTTGCGGTAACAAGTGATACTTTATCCTCAACAGGATGCCTTCCTACCACGACATCTCACAAACTTTAAATCATTATCTAGATTTCTTTCTAATAAAACGTATAGCTGTCGTAAAGACGGCAACGTGTTGAGTATCGTGGTAAGGAGTTGCGGCGCCCAACCGATGGATTCCAAGAAACTGTGCACGGCCTTGTGGCCTCTTTGATCCTTCGTCACGGCAGATAAGATCGATTTCGCAATAGTACATTTAACAAATCCACGTCATTAATTTAATTATTGCAATAAATTGTGTGCATTCAGCATTAGTAGGTAGGTACGTTATGAAAACATCCCCAATTTCCCACTAGTGTAGGATTCCTCAGTAGGTATTTCTTATTTCTCAAATCATGAATTACAGGGGGCAAACTTGGCCCCTTAATAAAATATATGACGACTATGACTTATAAGCACCTATAAATTAATAAGATCACAATCAATTAAGTATTTTTTTTTAATTAAATGTAAGTACTTACACTTTATAGGGTAAGACCCTGCAAACCTACTTGAGCCAAATGTATTGGACAGCTGATTTTTTTTTCGTGATTTAGATGTTGGTCCTATAGAGAAAGTTGTTCAGTTTGACTGATCATCCCTTTAAAAAAGTGTCAGGATATTAAGAAGGGCCCTGTGAATACCTAGATAATTTTGTGGACATTTCATAAATTATTGGAGAAGCACTATTTAGTTGCCAGGTTGAAACAGACAAGACTAAAGAAACTGCACAAAGGCATTGTCAACTCTAATTATTCGATTGATTCACCGCTAAATAATCAATATTCACATTCTTATTGTCATACTACGATACTATGAAGGCAATGTAGTTGTAGGTACCTAATTTACATTATAGTGCAACTAATTGGCTTACAGAATCAGACCATACGCCTTTTATGGTATGTTGTCGAGAATCCAGTCCTTGCTGAGTTGTAGCGCTTTCATTACACGTTACCTACATTATATCCACTGCATTGTTTTAATAAAATTCTTTGTAAAATGACAATGCAAGATGACAATTTCTGCAATTCCTACGTCAGAAAATCATTTTAGAACCTATGTACCTACGAGTATATCAATTAAACAGTACAGACACTAACCAAAACATATACTTAAATGTCAAGATAATTAATTACCAACAGGTATAGGAAGGTAATAATCATTACATTATCACTCGCTCAATGACAGGGAATAATCTACACAAATAACGACAAGGGCGGGCGAGTTCGCGTATCTTTATTTATACTATGTAATTCAATATTGTACTTGTAAGTGTACTTTGTATATTTTGTTTTCTTTTTAAAAGACGTGTGTTGTAGAGTTTCTGGCCGCCTCTTCTCTCCAACGGAACCCCTTCCGACGCGGTGGTAGAGTCAAAAATGACGTCAGAAAGTTATCTATGTGATATTATTATGGATAAAACATTTCGAGTTGAGTTGAGTTTATTTATTAAAAGCATTATTCCTAAAACTAATAAATAAGTTAAACTATGCTTAGTTAGATTTGTGTTTACCTACGTGTCTTAAACCAATCTGAATGGGATTAAGGTTGGACAAAGTACCTAAGTATTGAAAGTATAGTCTCTGCACATGTTTCTGTATTGTCATTACTGCGTAATCAGTTTATTGTATGGTTTTGATTACCTACCTACCAATGCATGATGGATCGCCATTATTTATGTTTTGAACCGAGTTGGCTATGTGCATCATAGTTATTATCAATCTAAGTACCTACAACATTTCGCTATCCTTCATTTCAAATAGCAACGAATTTTTAAGGCTATTTTGAATTACAGAAACAGATTTAAAACAATTCCTGTCACTTATTCTTTGAACAGCTTTAGTAACGTCCAAAATATCTCGGATAGTACATCTTTCTAATAAATAATGTATGTTTGCAAAGCAGAATTGGTTAGAAAGCTATACAGGGCGTAAGGAAAAGAATTATTAACCTTTAAAGCACATACTCTACCCATCATATACTTAATGGTTTTTGCCATTTTTTATAGGTAGATAGTAGCACACACAGAATGAAATCATTTAGCCCTTAAAGTGTTTACTGTGTATAAATTTAAACCGCATCTTTGCATTGTTTAGTGCTGCCTTCCAAAGTTATATTTTGTAAAAAAATAAACTCTTCTGAATAGCACAATGTTTATTCGTTAACTATTATAGAATAAGGACAAAAAGAGCGGTAAAACTCATTTTATTTTAACAACATAACTTTGGCCGCATTCCAAAGTCATCCCATAGTTCCCGATTCCTGCCCCGCCTTAACATTCCTCAGAACTTAATAGACAGTTCAAGCCGTCAGACAAGATCACTTCGAATCCAACAAAAAAATCTGATTGATGCTCACAGAACTATATTTTTTTACTATTAATTCAACCTTTGAAATAATAATGAAAACGAAATAAAATAACTCGTAATACAGGATGTAACATACTAAACTGCAATACCTACTCGATTCAAATGTTTGCCCCCATAAAGTTGTTCAGTTTGATGGGTAAAGTAGAGTATGAGGTTTAATAATGATACTTTTCCTTACACGCTGTATAGATTTCCTGAAGAACCTAGTACCTACCTACACCTATACATCTCAGGAAATCTAAAAAAAATATAAATAGGTACCTCTATACAGAGTGGGAACCAATACCATACGTGCAACTATAGAAAAAAGTGTTCCTTCGCGCCACCTTTTACTAATTGGAGATTTGTCGAGGGTGTCATTAGAAGCTGGTGGTACTAATTTGGCGGATGTCGCTACTCGCAGTTTCCGCTATCGGTTAGATATACAAGAACAATTTTTTTCACTCGTTTCTAAAATATTTACTAATGAAAACACGAAAGCTACCCAACGCAAAAACCCCACACACTGAAATGAATTAAGTTTTTCAAACAAAAAAGATGCGAATACATCACAATACCTTTCCTGTTGATACATGGGGCGCCATCTACATGAATATTAGTGAACTAAAGTAAAAACGCCATCTGACGCAATGATGACAAACCAGAATTTCTTTACCGCGCTAAACAATCAAGATAGCCACCTTTTAATCGTTTTGAACCTACTGAAGATAAAATAACTTATATCCATGTGTTATATGCTTTATCTCCATCCCTTTTATACGCTGTTAGCGAATCTTGTATATATTATCAAACTACGGTATTTTATTAACAGCAAGATTCCACAACCATCTTTCGAGGCGCTTGCTTGAAACTACCTACTTTTTTCTTTATACTTTATAATATACTAGAGTTAACCCGCGAGTTCGTCCGCGCAAATTATATACCAGCACGTGTAGCATGATTTTTCTACTTGCGCTCGACTCGGCTTTTTTCCATACTACAAGTCGCGGCAAGCGCGGCTTTCGCTCTCCGAAAAGCGCAGGAACGTGTTATTTTCTATGCAGCGAAGGCGCGTCGCGCGTAAAGTAAAGAATTTGTTAAAGAATTTTAAGTGAGATATCTAGTGAGAGCTATCAAACAAAAAAGTTTCATCAAAATCTGATCAGTAGTTTTCGCGTGATGCTCGCACAAACAAACACACAAAAACGACAACAATTTGAGATTTGATGTTGAGTGCAGTATCTGTTAAAGTAGTAACTATTCAATAATCCGTGGTAATACTTTGGCCTACACATGCTTAATCAACTTGTACGGTGTCGCCATCTGATATATCGTAGTATACAAAGTGTTCGAATATTTCTGAGCAGTGCAAATTTTCAATAGGTAAATTCTTTACAGTAAATATTACCAATTATACTTAAACATGTATTTTGTCATAAATATCGGAACAAATATTTATTTCTAAAGTATGTTATTTCAAATTGAAATGTAAAACAACGGAGTAAGGTATTTTTTTCCTAAACTGCTCAGATGTTTATGATCACCCTGGCTGTGTAGATAAATTTCATGTTCTAGGTGTAAAGAAATTATTGAAAATTGGAACTGCTTAGAAATATTTGACCACCTTGTTTGCTATGATATATCTGATGGCGACTGTACCACTCGTTTAAACTAAATAATAATATTCTGCAATAGAATAGTAGAAAACTTATCAGAGATAAGCTCACCTTTATGTACCTAACTGTACCTACCTGTATTTATAGTGTAAGTTTAAAAAAAAATTGTCATTTAACGATGACACAACGAGGTTGCAAAATAAAATATTCATCTAATATTAAAACTATAAATACATTTATTTTGGTTATGCAACATCCCAAACTTCCTCGAAGGCTGAACACAACTTGGCACAAGTTAACGCAGCCGATAAAGGATAATTACTGATTGAAATAACATCTTCTGAATAATCAACCTCTATTTTGCCGTGAGCCATAGCACCAATAATTAGAACTATCGGTTCATCTTTGGGCACCAGATCACGGCATGTCTTCACCATTTTGGAACTAAACGACATTGTAATTTTCTTGACACCGACAGGTAAATGAGATGTTACAGGATTTTTTATTACTTTCAGTAGTTTCATGGGGCCGTCTGATGCTCTGATGGCAAACTTGTGAAGAAGTTGAACTGTAAAAATATAATTATTTGGTTTAGTAAGTGTAGTATTGTCATGCACTCTGAATTATAATGTAATCATCTTAAAGTTCAATATTACATTTCTCATTTATTAAGCTATTTATTCATTATGATGAGCAACAAATAAAAACTTATTTTAAAAAGCAAAACAATTTAAGTAGAAAATTTTAAATGAAACAGTAAAGGAGACATACCCATCAATCCAGCGAATCTCTTAAAAGTCCTTGGTATCCTGGTCTGCGGATTTATTTCTATCAGAACATTTTTTTCTGTGTGAATGTACACTTGTAATAGTCCCGCACGATTCAGTGGAGAATCCATCAGCATGAGAAGAGACTGGTGCGTAATGTCAGGTCGACAGGAACCTGGGTCACGGTCATTCTTACGGAGTATGTGGGCATGGTCATCACAATTCAGCAGTTCAAAGCTGTTACCATTCTAAAAATTTTACAATCTTCAATAATGTTGTGCGTGAACAACATATGAGCACTTAATTCTACATAATTTTTGAATTGATTATGCATGACAAATTTAATTTATAATCAGTGATCGGATAATCAGGCGCTAAATTCACTTCTTCAGTAATTCTTTAGCTCAAATACAATTTTTAATAACAGAAAGAACAATAAAAAGTAACGAATTTTCGATGTTGTGCATACAATGTGTGGTAAGTCAACCCTACACGAATGCCAAAGACAATTTGCACCAAGTGTGCATGTGTGAACGCCATCATGTCAAATCCAAAATGTTGTTTGAAGTGCCAGACCTGTGCCTAAACTTCACTTTTATTCCCACAAAAGAATAATGCGGACATGCCTTTCAGAATCCCAGATCCCGGAATCATCTGAGATCGCTAAAAATGTTACTGAAAGGCATGTCCATATTATTCTTTTGTGGAAATAAGAGTGTAGTTTAGGTATATAAGCCATGGATTATGCGATCACTGTTAATAATTATTATCATTTAATGGCATTGGTACAATGCTCACTACAAGACTTAAATTTTAATAAGTAGTTAATAAATACATACATACACTCACGCCTATGTTCTATTGGGGTAGGCAGAGACAAAGTAGTTAATAATTTTAAAACTACAAATAGATAAAACCTTCGAGTTACATATATAATTCTACTGACAAACTTTTCTGCTACTTTTGACTTTGACTACTGATTAATTGATCTTGTAACGTGGCAGAGGGGAAATGCTACCGCAAGGCCTGTCCCTGGTTATGTAGTCAAATGTTACTGATATGTTAACCTCGAAAAAAGAGTTCTTAAAATTCGTACCTTTACAGTTTCCAACTGTGCTTTTTCCAATATTACAACGAGACGTTTCTCTTGTTTCTTAATGTGCGAAGTTACCAGATGCCTAGGTATAGGATCATATTCAAAATCATCATCTTTTGCTGCTAATTTCCTCTTTTTGCCCATATTCAAGCCGTTTTGTTTTTGGTAAAAAACCTCTTGTTTATTTCTGTTTTGGAAGGAGAATGTAGAGACACGTGTGTGTTATTGATATGGAGCAAAGACTGGATCTAATTATCTATTTATCTTTAATGCAGTATTTATTAAAACTTTAGTAATAAATGAAATCAACAAACGCGCACGTGTTGTAATTTTTTTGACATAAACTTTTTTTTTAATTGTTTAGTGTTGCATTCAAATGGTAAGAACTAACTCACTAAACGAGTCACACTCAATAACCGGATGTCCCACAATCTTTGTTTTTGATGATTTAAATGTTACTGACTCAGGCTGAGACAGTCATCGTATGCATAGACCGCATCACAAGATATAAAAAATAATTTTATGTCAGGAGTTTTGCGCGGGAACCTATAAGGAACGGACGGGCTTTGTTTCTTAATTTTCTAAATTCATTATTCGTGGCTATGATTGTATTAATGTGGTGGAATTAGTTAGAACAATATAGAGATAGGAAGTACTACCTACACGTATTGGATATCTATGGATAGAATATATAGTTAGAACAATATAGAAATAAAGATAGGCGCTCCCATATGATTCGGATTGATCTTCACGTAAAACCACCGCATACCACCCTCGCATTTGAAGAGATAGGTATATCCTTTGGTAAACCAAAGGATTTACCCTAACTTAAAAGTTAGGGTAAGTTCAAAGAAAAATACAAGTAAAGACAACGTCTGTATGGGCTGGTTCCCATTACGTTTCCAAAGGGAAAAATATTTTAAAAAAATTACCACCACAGATTCCTGATCTATAGCAAGCTACAGATACGGATGCGAAAGTGAAATTTGCACTTAGTTCCAACATCTCCGTTGTGGCACTGCTGTCAAGCAAATTTTTAGACAACTTGTAGTTATAGGTATGTATACATTTATTCCGAATACAAAAAGGGGATATTAGACCAAGGAACAAAGTAAGCAACGGTATTATTATGTTCTTAAGCATTCTCAACTCAAGCGAAAATACCAGAAGAAACACAAGATCTAAGCTTCTGATGCAACAACACGGCGTAACGCAGCTGTTGCTGTTAGTTCCACATAACATGGCGTCCTATGCGTTTCATGAGGGAAAATTTGACTTCAGCGCCACAACTGCTATATCTGAACTAAAGCTGTCATAGGCCTGTTTGACAATTGAATCTTAAGCAAAATGTCAGTGTCAGTTTAATCAAAATATTTTTCAGCAACTGTGCTGGCTAAAACACAGCTTATTTTTTCCAATAAAACAATAAGTATTTAGACGATATAGTAGTACACGATATTAAAATACTTCTATTTAGTGTAGCTGTAGTTTGTGTATCTACTATAGGAAGTTAGCAGTTTGTACCGTATCGCCATCGCCATGGCAAACGATAGAGAAGTGTTGCGAGAAATTTGGGATGGAAAACTGCCCATTTGTTTTCAGTTAGATCAAGAAGAAATTATGGAAATCCAACAACCTGACCCGTTCTACGTAATGGTTCCGAGACTTAGCTACTTTCCTCTTGTAACAGATAAGGTACGGATATTTATATTTTTAAATCAATAAAATGTCCAGGGTCATTGTTCTGTCTAGCTGAGTTCTACAAATTGTATTAGTTAGTTATTAGCATAATGCACAAAATTGATGTTTAAGGATGCAATCATGCAATGCATAAGAGGTAAACTGCAATGTTTTTTATTTATATCTAATCATTACCTTACAACTGCCTCCGTGGTCTAAAGTTCTATTGCATTTCGCCTGTGCTCATGGCCTACAGCGTGAGTTACTTTGAACATACACGAGTGCAGGTGTGGCACGTTGACCGTCTGTGCGCACAACCTACATGGGGGGTCCATTTTAGCACTGCATGAGGATTATGGTTTTGAGCTTAGCAGCGAAAGTGTTCATTGTAGAATTTTTCTTTACAGATGAAAAGACATTTCCTACGTTTTATTTCACAAGAGAATGCAGACAGTGAGATGTGGCTGGACTACAATGGACAACCTCTGAAGTGGCATTATCCAATAGGATTCCTGTATGATCTCTACTGCGGCAATGAGCCACAGCTACCATGGACGCTGACTGTACACTTCACTAAATTCCCTGAAGACACCCTATTACATTGTCCTAACAAGTAATCAATTGATTTATTTAAGTACTTACTGTTAAGCTCAAAACATGATGCACAACACATATGATATTAAGAAGGACCCTATACAGTAGGTAAACTAAAGGCAAACCTTTAAACCACATACTCTACCCATCAACCTGAACAACTTTTACTATGGCAGCAAACCTGTCAACGCCAAAAAAAATATCTGCTGTTTCATATGTTTAAATTGTGTAGGCATTGCAGTTTAGTATGGAACAGCAAATTTTTTTTTCAGCTGACAGGTTTGCTGCCATACTAAAAGTTGTTCAGGTTGATTGGGTAGAGTATGTGGTTGAAAGGTTTGCCTTTAGTTAGTTTACATACTGTATGTGTTCAGGGTAATGAATGTGTTAAACATGACATTGGTTTTTTCAACTTTTTAGGGATTTTGTTGAAGCCCACTACATGTCAACCGTGAAAGAAGCTGACGTACTCAAGCATCGAGGCCAGGTCATGTCTACAATGCAGAAAAAAGATCACAATCAACTATGGCTCGGTCTTCAAAATGGTAGGAATTAAATACCTAATGATATTGGTAATATTGGAATAAGACAAAATAATGTCAAAATAAAAATTTTTTTGCCAATTCGAAATTCCTTGGTTCATATAACAAAATTGATAATTGTATGGCCTTATTTTTTAACTTTTCGTATTTTTTATTATTTGTCATCAAATCCTTTCGAATATAATATTAGGGACCACATGGTGGCCAAAACCGCCACCAACTGGTCCCCAATAAAACGAAATCGGCGTCGACGCCGACGTAGACGAAGGTGGCGGGACGAAATTGAAGGTTTCCTTAAAAACTGACCTGTCGAAGCGCGGAACCCTTAAAAGGGGTTAGTCACCTCATTTGGGATTTGTTTTCACACAAAGGGGTAGTGTAGTTACTTTATCATATTACAGATAAATTTGATCAATTTTGGGCCATAAATAGAAGACTGATGGAATCCCACGGAGACACTGAAGGGTTCAAACATATTCCCGTTAGAATATACTTTGAAGATGGAACATACAATCAACGTCTAGTCTGCCCAAAGAATGGTGATGGCAGCAGGAAGGTGCTGCAACAAATGATCTCCGAATTATATCCTGACAAACAAGGTTGGTACGGTAATAGAACTTATGATGATGTAACTCTTTTTCTAAAACTAGGATTTAAAAAAAAACTAGCATAAGCATATGCTCACGACTATATTTCCCGAGAGGATAGTGACAGGTATTCTGAAAACTCAGAACCTCCATGTTTCACTAGTAATACCACAGTGTATAGGTCGACAAGAATCTGATAGCAAATAGGGAAATAAAATTTTAGAGTAAGCAACACTGGGGTAATTAGATTTTACACACTGCGACTTGAAAGAGTTGTGATGCCACATTGATGCAAACGCGATAAATATACCGATACACGATATAATATACCCTCAAGTACAGGCCTACCTTCAAGAAGGTGTATGGGAGTTAGTCCACCACAGACGCCCAATGCGGATTGGTAGACATAACATATGCATCAGAATCTCTTCTATAATAAATATAGTTAATCGACTTGATTGGCATCAGACCCAAGGTAAATGTAAGGCTTTAATAATGTAATATCATTTGTTACAGTGAAATTAAGGACACATGGTGTTACAATTCCCCCAGACACACCTCTCCAGTGGCTCTCAGAACACATGAGCTATCCTGATAACTTCCTACACCTGTGTTTATGCTGATATCACATTTATAAGTCATACTACTCAATAAGTAAAGAATATTAATATAATGTTTATTGCTTTTACTATAATTTTAAACGAGGTAAATTAAAAGAAGTTAAGCAAAAATGCATTCCTACGATTTTGTTTGTTTGGACATCCTATTAAAAAATGAAAGGTTTCTCTTTGATTTTGATCCTGCTTTCAGATCAGACCAAAATCAGCTTAGTTTCATTAAAGCTTATTTGCTATTGATTGTTGGTCTGGAGTATGATATCATATACTTTTTAATGGTAGTTTTTTAAAACAAGTAAACAATCTTTTTATAACAAAATTTAATTTAAAAAAACATGATACAGTGTATAAAAAGCTGCTTGATGCTGGAATTGTTGTGTGCTTGAACAATTTCTTTTTTAAGATCTGCAGTTATTTGTGCGTCCAAGAGCTTGGTGATTTTGTCACATCGTTTTAGATAGATTATTTTACTTTCTGAAAATGAGACGTAAAACCTTTAATTTTATGTTAAATGTTAATTAATCTTGTATATTATTAGTTTATTATAAAGCTTTGACGGCTCTAACAGCTTTAAAAAGTAAAATAAAATATCTAAAACCGCCTGTCAAAATCACCAAGCTATCTTGAATGCACTGGGTATATTAGTGACAAATAAATCGATAGGTAGTTTACGATTTTTAGTTGAGTTATTATCAGATCCCAAAACAATTTTAAGCGACGATTATAATATAAGACTGCCTTATCTCAATAGATGGCACGAATCATTGACTTACCAACTACTGGACGTAGGGTCCGCGCTCAAAAGTGTCAAACCAAAAGAGCATCAAAACGTATAAAGAGAACCAATTACGCGACAGTCTTCGACTGACCGGCTGACTACGCGCACGCGCGCGCGCGCGTACTGCGATGGGCTAGAACTACACACGCAAAATGAAAAAGAATTTCAGCATTTTCAATGTTTATATTGTTTATATTCAATATTGATATTACTATACAAGTACTTAGGTTTGTGTAGGTTAGTCTCGGACACTTTTTTCGATAATTTTGTACTAGACCCGGCGTCCATTATTTTGTATGTCAATGGCACAAATATAATTATATTTTCATGGGTAATGAATGTGTGATTCAAATCTACAGGTCGCGCAACTGTTTATGAGCAATGACCGTGAATCATATTTCGATCTATTTGGCGAGGGGAAGCAGGAGGTTATCGTCACGCAACCGCCATTCGCCAACCAGTCGCCTTTTACGTCATAAACATGCGCGAGCATCCCTACTTCTTTCGTCGAGCGCTCATAAATCGTTGCGCGACCTGTGCTACCTGTAAAAAAACCGTAAATCTCCTTTAAGGATCTTTACAATCAAAGAAATCAGGTACATATTAAAACGACGTCCACAAGTAGCTTAAAGCCAGTAGGTTCTATACAAATATCACAAGGTAAACCTAATCTAAGGGACTGTGATGTTTATAGTTCAGTTTTCCTCTTATGCTTTTCTATAACGTAAGGAATGTGTCTAGTGAAACGTTTGCAACCATTGTTTGCAAAAATCGGCTTATCTTCACTGGGCCCATAGGTTATCACGGAGAACGCGTCTCTGAAAACGAAATCATTACAGTATTTAGTATCAAACTGTCAAATCCCAAAAACTACTAGGATAATGGTTGGTAGTTGTAGCAATGTTTCAGGCGTAGTACGTAGTTTATGTATCATCATCGTCATCGCCGATAAACGTCCTAAGTATCGCCACAAAGACCGGTCCAGCGCAGCCCTCATCCAACGGGTTCCCGCCGCCGTCACCAGGTCGTCGGTCCACCTTGTGGGGGACCTACCCACACGGCGCCTTCCGGTAGGCGGCCAATTTTTATTTTATTTTAATCAGACGTGGCTATTGAATTGAATAATTATAATATTCAAAAGCCTATACTTAAAACCAGACGGGATCCATCGGTTCCAAACGGCCGTAAATAGATCAGTATAGATTATTGGGGTCGCGGATATCGAGCGAAATAAAATAACAATATAGTGGTGAAGCTATATTGTTATTGTATTATATACAGCGTTCGTGACAAGTCAATTGAATCGAGATATGCAGGGGGGGAAGGAAGGATAAGAATCCTGGCTCCCTCTACCTGCGCGCGATGCCAATAAGCTAGTTCAATGGTGGTAAAGCCCGACCAGAAAAATAAAAAACCTCGCCAAGTTGCGGGAAATCATTTGAATTAATTTTTGTTTTTAATTGATATAGTCGATTGCAGCGCCCTCAAACCAGGGATTTTTATAATTGTGGTCAGGCTTTACCCCATCCCCCGCCACACCGCGCTCTATTGACCTGTGGCAACCGCTGAGCTTAACCATTATATGTGGTCGTCCACGCAAGAAGGATCCAATGGTCGGCATTTTAACCCACCTTTTTTTTTTGTTATTCCATATGATCATGTGATCTGATCTAGATGCCGAATCTAACCAATCAATCAAATATTCTTTATTTTACAACAAAAAATAAACAGTAAAATACAGAGAAAAAAATACAAGAGGCAAAATAAGGCGATCTTATCGCTAAGAAGCGATTTCTTCCAGACAACCTTAGGGTAGAGGAAACGGTGAACGATAAAAGAGGTAGGCAATGTTTTCAGAAATATGTTCAAAAAGGAGCAGTTATCAGTAAATAAAAAAACGAAACCTAACCTTACCTCAAAACCCGACAACTTGACTCTTTTTTCGTGGACGGCCTCATATTATTTCGCTATAACCTTAGTGTGGTGCAGTGTTCACATGATTAAAAATGTGAAAATATGACTAAGAACTTACGTCATCATGTCGTCAGTGGGCTGAAGGATGCCATGCTCGCGGAACTTGGCCAACGCACACATTTCTACGTGGTGCTGCTCCAGAGGTAGAAAGGGTATGTAGTGGTCGATCAAATGCTGAGCTATTAACGCTGCCTTCTCAAAGCCACCTGAAATAGTATGTTATATTCTAAGGTCCGTATTAATAAACTAAACTCAACTCTGATCGGCCTCATCATCACAGGTCCGGCACTTTTTACAACTTTTTGAATTTGACAAAATGGCGTCTGCACATGCGCACGTTGTGTAAATTGTCTTTGACATATCTGTAGGGCTGAACGACCACGCTTTTATATCGACGTCATCTACATTTCGTACTATACTTCATTCCAAATAAGGACGACGAGATTTTCCGATTCCTATTTAGCTTTCTGGCCAATTCTGATTACCAAATGTAATTTATTGGATACATATAGTATCCGACATAATATCTTGGACGTTACTAAAGCTGTTTTAAAAATAATTTAGAGGAAGTGTTTCATATCTGTTTCTGTAATGCAAAATAGCCTTAAAATTTCGTTGCTATTTTGAATGGAGTATAGTTCATTTTGTTATTACCCGACTGCGACAGAAGGAGGGTTATCAAATTATAGTATTCAAGCTAAAGCATTACTGAAAATGTGAATTTAGCGTTATTTTCCAACATACATTTTTAATATATTTTATGTACTCAAATACTACAGGATACAGGTGCCTGACTGTTTTCTTTTCTTCTGTATGTAAAACTATATACTATTGTCTATTCTGTGGTTTCGTTTAGTTATACGGGCCTAAATATAAATAGGGCATGTACATCTCATCTCACCTGTCCAGCATGGACTGTGGAGACAATACACCGACATAGTAGATTTAAAAATCCGACCAAGTGCGAGTCGGACTCCGAAATATTAAAAAAATAGCCATCTCCGGGACCTTATCGCGAGCCCGAAACTCATTTGTTCGGTTTTTATTTATTATTTGTTGTTTTGCTTTAGAGTATGCTCTATAATAAATATCAAGTTTGACGCGTATGTGTTGCCGTTTTTATTTTTAAATAAAGAACACAAAACCTTGAAAGAAAACATATTTCTTGTATGATGTCATCTACTCTGTCCTGTGTGCGTGTTATTATTTTGAATTTGCTGACAAATAATAAACAAGAAAAAGTAAAAAAATTAAGGGGGGTTCCACGGGGGTTCTTAATTTTTTTACTTTTTCTTGTTTATTATTTGTCAGCAAATTCAAAATAATAACACGTATTCTGTGAAAATTTCAACTGTTAACCCTAAATATAAGGTGGTCCAAGTCCACCCTCTTTGGATTGTAATGTTTTGAGACAGCTACCTTTGAAGTATGCTGTCCTCCTAATAACAGCTTCAAAGTCATGAAATTCTACTTCATTCCTCTTAACTCCTTGACCATATAATTCCAGCAGATTTGTTGTTATCTCATTCCCTCCAATATTCGAAATGAATAAGAAAATGGAATCTCTGAAAATAAAATTTAAAAAAGTGTTAAAAGTAGATCTCAGAGCAGCAGGCATCAATTATTTTTATTGTGATTTTAATTATGAGTGAAATTTGTTCCGTTCTTTACGCTGTTTAGTGTAAGTTCAGTACTATACAGGGTGTAAGGAAAAGTAACATAAATCTTTAACACCATACTCTACCCATCAAACTGAACAACTTTTACTAAAGTAGCAAACCTGTCAGCCCCAAAAAAATATTACATACTTAACTGCAGCGCCTAGCCTACTCGACTCAAATGTATGAGATAGCAGATTTTTTTGTTCTGATCTGTCAGGTTTGCTTCCATAGTAAGTTGTTCAGTTTGGTGGGTAGAGTATGTGGTTTAAAAGTTAATGATACTTTTCCTTACACCCTGTATCCCTACAGTTATTCTGTCTATGAATTAGAAATTTTTTCCAACTATATTATTTTTAATTTCTTACTCAGGCCTTAACTTGTGTCAGGACTGCATTTCTGCCAATATGTCGAGTGGGTTGTTGGGATTAATTAATATTTAATTGGAAACAAAATTACTACAAAAACAAATGCATTATAAAATGATTACATAAACTTAATTATACATTATTTCTAGTGTTGGGATTGGGAGTATCGTTAATATTAATAATTTTCTTATGAACAAACATTTAAGCTAGATTGATTGGCGTAGTCTAGTGGTTTGCATGAATGCCAATGGTTCGCGAATAAACTCGCCACGCGACTTCAAAACTAGATTTAAAGATTTAATAACATGTACCTGTAGTCAACACCATCTACTTCATGGTGATGGTCCATCATAGGTTTTATTGCATCAAGAACAGACGGGCACATTAGATGAATCTCATCAAATATTATAAGAGATTTAGGGCATTTCTTCACTAGAGCATTCACTGTTGATATTAATTGTTTCTGTAACAATACATAAACCTACATTATTATAAAACTGTAACAGTAGTGCAATGATATTATATACTAGAGTTTACCCGCAACTTCGTCTGCACAAATTATATACTAGATTTTAAGTCAGATCATAAGCTATCAAAAAAAAAAGCTTCATCAAAATCGGTTCTGTAGTTTTTGCGTGATGCTGTTACAAACATACAAACAAACATAAATTCTAAAAAGGTTGATTTGAACCTAAAAACCATATCATAATCTTTTTCATGTAAATATCTTCAATTTACAGACACACTTTTTTTACAGTTTTACAATAATTAAGATTACATAGTACTTCTTGATATTACTAACTGCTGTAGTGTGTCTGTACATTGAAGATATTTACAGTCACCATCAGATATATCGTTGCATACAAGGCGTTCAAATATTTCTGATCAGGGCTAATTTTTACCCGACTGCGCCAGAAGGGGGGTTGTGTTTTTCGAGCGTATGTATGTATGTATGTATGTTTGTATGTCTATTTCTTTGGCACGGCCTACAGCCTAAACGACTTGATGGATTTTAACATATGAGGTATCATTGGATTCGTAAAAATCGTGAGAGTGACATAGGGTATATTATTTCAAGATGGAGTTCTACGAATTCAAAAAAAGAGGGGGAATCAACAATTTTATGGGTATCAAACGAAAGCTAGTAATCAGACGATTCCAAGTATATAAATATTCTAGTACCGTTTCGACGCAAGACTAAAAAGTATGAAATAAACTAAATTATTAAGATAAACAAAAAACCCGACTGCATAAAAAACCTAATAACTGAAAAGAGAAAAATAAGCTCTGTACCTAATCAGTAATTAGCTATAACAACTTTGTTTGAGCAAATATAATTTGATTGTTATTAGGTACAACCAGGGGACAAACCAATCAATAACCAACCAAAATTTTTCTTTGTCCCCGTTTGTGATACTAATAACAATCAAATTATATTTGCTCAAACAAAGTTGTTATAGCTGATTAGTGATTAGGTATAGAGCTTGTTTTTCTCTTTTCAGTTAATAGGTTTTTTATGCAGTCGGGTTTTTTGTTTATCTTAATAATTTTTAATAAATTGTCTACAGTGAATCATATAGAAACATATATTTTGTCATAAATATCTGAACAAATAATTTTCAATAATTTCTTTACAATGTTATTTAAAAGTGAAATGTATAACATTGGAGTGAGGTGTTTTTACCTAAACTCCTCAGATTTATTTGATCACCCTGACCATGCTCATGCAACTCTTGAAAAAAAAAATCATATGATATGTGCACTGATCGGTAATGTGTAAAGAAATTATTGAAAATTAGAACTACTGAGAAATATTTGACCACCTTGTTGGCTATGATATATCTGATGGCGACTGTACAGAAAAAAGATTTTTTTAAGCTATCTTAACACCAAATTCATCAAACACAGTTCTTCAGTCTAGCCATGGAAACAGTCAGATACACTTTCACATAATATTAGTAAAATTATTGAATCCTTTAAAATCTCAAATCAATCATTTCTTACCTTTTTATTCTCCAAATCACTACAATCAAAATCTTTTTCGCCCATAAACAGTTTAACATATTTACTGTCAAAGCCGTTCTTATAAACAGCATCAGCAATCATTTCCGCTGCATAATTCTTACCGACTCCCGACCAGCCGTGCAAACTAATCACTAGAGCCTTCTTGTTCCCCTTACTCTTATCATTAACTGCTTCCTTGTGAGCACTGATTATATTCACCAACTCATTGACTAGAGGCTGACCAAACATCTTTCTTGATAAGGATAACTTTAGTTCTGTAAATAAAAAAATATAGATTACTCAAAATCAAAATCATTTGTTGCTTGTTCAACAACATGTGATGTTCTGTGTTATTTATTTTTAAGGTCCTGTAAAACAAGTAATAACTGATTCTGATTTAGCATATGCTCATGACTATATTCCCCGAGGGGGTAGTCAGAGATATTCTAAAACATCAGAACATCCACGTGATTCTAATTTTAAGTTAATTATTGTAACTGGGTGGGAAGGCTTGACCCTGGAGACCGCCAGGTTCCACCAGGTTCCAGAAGTAGCCAGGTTGACCCCTCACCCACCCAATAGATTCGGCTCGACCCCCTTTAGAATATTTAGGTACTTTGATTTATTTCTTGGATCATCAATCCGTGAATGTTTTGTCACGATTGTTCGCCCCTAATATCTGGCCGCCCTAGGCCCGGGCCTTAGGGCAAATCCGCCACTGTGTATTTGTGTGATCATCATCATCATTGGCCTTTCCATGTATAGCAGATGATTTAAGCACCATCTTGCGCTCGTGGCTATAGTAGAGCCCAATACGTGCTAAAAGAGAATCTATTAATATTAATAAAATTACACTTACTCTCCAAATCGTAAGGTACATAATGAGAATTACAACATTCAGTAAACCGACACACAGTATTATCTGCTATTGTATCCCATTTGTACCAACCACCTGCGACGAATGCTGAGCCAAGTACAGAAACTGTGATGAACTCTGAGTCGGCGTAGTTGATAATACTAACTGATAATAGTAACACAATAACAATGTAATTGTTTCTGAGATGCATGATGCCTCTAAAGTAACTGAACACTTCCTAATCTAAGGATTAAGTAGACAGATTTCAGCGTTATCTGTAATTCATAACATTATTCAAAGGTTTTTCCCCCAGTTCTCATGAATTAAACTCGCTGGGAGCTCAGAAATTCTAGATTTCGGAATCGAATCGAAAACGAGGTTTGGGGAAATTGAAATGACATTGACAGTGACACATGCATTATTTTATTGCCAACTCTGAATAAAAAACATAACCCTCCTTCTGGCGCAGTCGGGTAAAAAAAGTGCTAATATAGTAAAAGTGAGTAATAAAGATAGACGCTCCCGTTTGATTCGGATTGATCTCCACGCCACGTAAAACTCCCTTGAACATCGGAATGTGGCAACCACCCTCGCATTTCACGAGATAGGTAAAAGGATAGGTTAGGTTCAAAGAAAAATATAACTAAAGACAACGACTGTAAGGGCTAGCTCCCATTGCTTTTCCGAAAGGATAAATTTAAAAATATATATTCACAGAGTACTTTGGCTATGATAGCTTTAGTTTCGCTATAGCCGTTTTGGCGCTCAAGTCACATTTTACCTCATGAAACGTCATCATTGGACTATGATAGGACGCCATTCTGAACTTATAACAGCAGCGTTAAGGATGACTCACGCGACACCGTGCCGGGTCCGAGCCGAGCTTCGACCGTAGAACGGTCAACTAATATTACATATATTTTGTATGGACACACTCACGCTAAACCGAGCGGCAACCGAGCCGGGCCGGGCCGGTGGCCTACGGCCGACGCTCGACTCGGACCCGGCACATTGTAGCGTGAGTCATCCTTTATGTCGTGTTGTTGCGTCAGAAGCGTATATCTTGTGTTTTTCCTGGTATTTTCGTTTGAGTTGAGAATCCTTGACAAGCCCTAATTCTTCTCCGATTTATGACATAATAATATCGTTGATACTTTGTTCCTTGGTCAAATATACCTGTTTTTGCATTCCAAATTAACTGTATACACACCTATAACTACAAGTTCTATACAAACTAGCTTGACGACAGCAGCGCCAAAACGGAAATGTTGGAACAAAGTGCAAATTTCACTGTCGCATCTGTATCTTGGTACAGTACATTTTAGTAATCTGTGGACTACAGTTTATTATTATGATCTTATTTCCCCAAAAATTTAAACAGAAATAAAATTATACTTTCACCAAGAACCTAGAAAAAAAATTTCAACGCGAAAATTGTTATTGGTTATGGCTGCAGTAAAGTTTAAAGTAGAAACAGGAATACAGCTATTAGCAAGATTAACAAAAAAACCAGAGATCGAAAACTTTTATCCAATTTTATTCCAATCTGGACCAAAACACGGAGATGTAATTGAATTATTTAGTAGTAGCAGTACATCTTGTCTGCTCATTGACATTATTACCGAAGCATTAGTTAATATGAAACTGAATGGAACCGATGGAGGTGTTCTAATATTCAACAGTGATGGCAACCTGCACTTTGAAACACTGGTAAACTTTGTCAGAAAAAAATTATCACGAGTAGAGCGCACAAGTGAAGAGCTAAGTAATTTACTTCACGAAATCCTTGGCAATCTACACATATTAGAAATATATGACGCTACACAGTTGTATACAACTATACACAATCTGGAAAGTATCTTAGTAGAATACTCAAATATATCTTTAATTATATTTGATACATTGACAGCATTTTATTGGTCTGAGCAGGGTTTTAAAATAACAAAAATGGATGTGTATGTAAAAAATTTACTTCAATTGATTCAAAAAATCACTAGAGAGTACAAAATCACAATTATTTACACGAGACCAGAATATTTTAGTTCAAGCAAAGATCTGATTGAGAATCTTGAAGCGTGTTGCGAACAATCAACTTTAGAACGAGTTAACTACAGGATACAAATGCTTCGTAGTGACGATGGATCTTATCAAGTCAATATAAAAACATTTAATAATCTTTTTAAACAGTTTTTTTATTCTTGTGAAAATGAAATAAAATGGCTGTAAATTTTGAAATAAATATAAGTACCAATAATTTATGTCTATAATTTTGTGCTAGTGCTATTTGCTAATCATTTTAATATACCTAATTAAATTTGATCTAAGCTTCTTTAAAGGATTATTATCCTCAATAAGTTGATGAATTAAGTACTTTACATGTGCATACAATTTTATACATAACTAGAGTTTACCCGCGACTTCGTCCGCACAAATAATATACCAGATTTTAAGTCAGATCATAAGCTATCAAACTATAAAAGTTTCATCAAAATTGGTTCAGTAGTTTTTGCGTGATGCTGTTACAAGCAAACTGACAGACAACAATTCTAAAAAAGGTCGATTTGGAGTCCGGGATACCTAAAAACCACCATATCATAATCTTTTTCATGTAAATATCTTCAATGTCTGTACATTGAAGATATTTACATGAAAAATGTGAAAATGTATTTTAGTGTGTCTGTACACACTTCTGTTACAGTTTTATAATAGTTAAGATTTAATTACAATTGTGAAATTACATCCTTCCCAACAGCCAGTCTGACATCAGCCTGTACATAACTTTTATATCCATACCTTATTGCTTCACTATGTAGGCATAAGTATAGTCACCATCGGATATATCATAGCAAACAAAGTGGTCAAATATTTCTAAGCAGTTCTCATTTTCAATTATTTCTCTACACAACATAACCAATCAAAAATATCTGAGCACCTAAACAGAAATGTATCTAAGCAGTCAGGGTGATTTTAAACATCAGAGCAGATTACGAAAAAAAAGACCTTACTCCCTTGTTATAGATTTAAATGTTTTAATATCATTGTAAAAAAATGTTGAAAATTAGCTGTTCAGATATTTATGAAAAAATACATGTTTAGATATAATTGGTAACATTTACTGTAAAGAATTTATTGATAATTAGCACTGCTCAGAAATATTTGAACACCTTCTATGCTACAATATATCTGATGGTGACTGTACAAACTACACATCATTGTATCCCATTCTAACAGCACTAGCTGAAGATATATAAATTAAATTAATCAGATCAAAAAAGGTCAATTGCTTTACGAAATATAAATTAAATTAATCATAAAATTAAACAATGTATCCTTAGATAATGCAATTATCTTTAAAAGTATTTCTTATTATTTTGATGTTAGTTTCTTGAGTTAATCCTATTGGAATAAAATATGCTATTCCTTGTGAATCAAAAATATTAATACTGAAAGAGATCAATATTTAAAGCATGAGAAGAAGAGATTCTTAAGTCTTAATATAACAACTGAAATATCTTAAAACTAGATTATCACATCATTAAATATATTACATACAAAAATGCTACAAAACCATGACTGAAATAATTGAGATTTTCCCATTTGCTTATTGTATGGAAATATGAATATCCTGCTTCTTGGACTGAGAATGATGCTTCAAACATCACTCCCAAGTATGCTAAATGTATTACAGTAATTAGAGAAAATACTGCATTTAAGAATACTGCTAGAAAACTGTTCTTCTTATATTTGTGGTCACATTGCTTCACGCACGGATTGGCCAAACAACACACCTCGAGGGCTGATGCCACTTTATAGCGAAAATTGTACTCTATATACGAGAAAGTTCCTATGCTAAGGAGAACTGCAGAAAATTGAAAGTTACACCCGTGGAGTAATGATGAAACCGCATAAGTTACAAATATGGCTGTAAATTGACCATACGGTTGACACGTCTTAAACACATAATTTTTCAACCACTGATGCATCGGCATGTTCCAGTAGATGACTACTTGGACAAGAGATCTTGGTAATTCTATGAAAAATGGTTTAGTGACTTGCAGTTCAGAGTGACAATCATTTGTTAGTCCGAAACCAGCACTGATCATAGAGACAATTGACATGCTCGATACAAAATAATGTGACATTCTAAATGCTTGTGCATCACGGTACGCCACCAACCACTTTGTTAAATCATCATCTATGTACCATGGTATGATGCAGTTTGATAGTACTAAGAATAACATTGATAGAAATAGATTAAATAAAATTATCTTAATCCATCTTCTGGATAAAAATTTTACATCCAAATATTGATTGTAAGTATGGAATGATATCCATGGACCCAAAACACAGTTGGCAGGGCAGAGGACATATCCTCCAAACTCTACAGGATTAAGCATGCGTTTAAACAGATCCCTGTCCAGTTCTATCGCAACTGATATAATTTTCATGGCCGCTATCATTTGTACACCTCGTATTTGCTGCCACATCTTTGGATTTACAACATACACCTCGCATGATAACAGGAACGCGATTACTGACAGTGAAACTGTGAATCCTCTCCATTTCTTTGTTATAAATGATAATAAAACAATAAATACGTAGGAACCAGCCGTAAGTCCAATAGTCCAAGCGAATGCCGGCCCGATGGTGTAGTAGAGCAAGAAACTCCCTATCACTAGAGAGAGGCTATGTCGAACATTGTGAGGAAAGGTTATGAACTGTATGATTAAACGCAAAATGAGATTGGCAATAATCAAATCTTTAGCAAACCGAAGGCCTTCTAGTAATGTCGGTTCACCACACAATGTTATGTATGTCCATGTGTTCTCACTGTACTCCTCCTCGTCATCCATTTTTACCGGCAGTCATACCCTCTCGTTGTTTACTTTTTGGAGCGGTTCAATTAGGCAGAGAAGTGCATTATTTCTGTTTCATTGCAACAGATAAACGTTTATCTGATTCACTAGCTACTATCACTAGGTATGCTGTTTCATTCAATCAATTCCCGAAAATATAATTTAATCCCATGACCCTGAATCCGATCAGACGAGTTCACACTGTCAAGACTGTCAACATGACAGTTGTGAAGTTGTTGTTGTTTATATCTTCTTCCCTTTGGAAATACCATAGGATCTAGCCCTTACAGCCGTTGTCTTCTGTAGTTTTTCGTTTTATTTAACCTAACTCTGAAATGCGATTCCACATTTCAATGTTCAAAGGATTTCAATCCGAATCTAACCACGTATGAGATAGTTATAGTCATAAAATCAGATACAATTTACGATGAACGTAAATTGCCGCACGGACCGCACGGGCCGTAGTCCCTTTTTGTATGAGCTAACCTAACAGATGCGAACGCTGCGGCCGCATTCGTCAGTTCATACAAAAAGAGACTGCGGCGCGTGCGGTGCGGCCAAGTCTTCGTTCACCTTAATGGCGTGTCTCTTGCTACAAAGAAAATAAAACATAGCTTCACTCTTTGCCTATCGGAATCTTGTTTTAAGACAAAATTGTATGGAGCTACGCCATTTTGTGTCATGTTTTTGTGTAATGTCTGCTAAAAAACAAGCGCTAGAGACCTACCTTTTTAACACATTTGAGGCCGAGATTCAGAGACGATTTTTAAGTCATAGTTCGAACTCCCATATGTCAAAATCCATACATTTTCGCCCTGCTTAGCTCGAGCTAAGATTAAAAAAAATCGTCTCTGAATCTCGGCCTCAGAGTCAGGTGGCCGTGGTACACAACGCTTGGTTTGTTCACAGAAGAAAAAAAAAATTGTTTATGGTCAACATGTCTGTCTCCGGGTGAATGTTAAAATAATAATACTTTGGTTTTTCCGAATTACATGCCTAATACGGGTATTTCTTGGTCGTGTAAAGTGATAAGCAATCAAATTCAGCATTGTGTTCTTGCAAAACATTAATGGACTTGTGAAATAACATACGAGAACCACGAATAATGTGAAGTGTTTGCATTTTTCGTTTCGCGTCACAGACGTTCCGAGTAACACTTGTGCAAGGATTGTGATATGTTATAACAGTGTACGGAGGGTAATAGAGTTGAAAAGATGGCAAGTCCGTCTCCTCAGAACAGTCCGATGCCTCCACCACAGGCGCCCAGTCCCATGGGGCCGCCGACGCAGAGCCCTGCGCCGCCCCAGTCTCCGCATAGTCCGTACAATCAACAGCACAATGGTCCGCCGCCGTCGCATCCTCCAGCACCCGGACAGCCCCCCAATCATATGTCACCAGGACCTAATCACCCGATTCCTCCAAACGGAAATGGCCCGCCGGGGCCACAACAGCACCCCGGCATGCCGCCTGGACACCAGATGCCTCCACACATGGTGGGGCCTCACATGCAAGGTCCTCCGGGTCATCCAATAGGACCTGGAGGGTCTCACGGACCAGGGCCGAACGGTCATCCAAACATGCCGAGTGGTCAACATCCTAACATGGGGCAGGGCCCTCCGCATGGATACATGCAACATCAAATTGGGCATATGCCTCCTGGACAGGTAAGCCTTGCAAACTAATTATTTTGTAAGACATAATAGGGGTTAAAGTAATTATTGGTCAGAGTGTCATCTTAAATTTTCCAATTCTCAATTAATTCTCCAAACATACCATAAACTGGTCATTACCAGGGTCCGGAATTTTGGTAGCACTTTTAATATGTCATTATAAAATTCCAGACCCATGACGATAGGCCAGCGTTGACAAGAATTTCCCCGGCCTGAAAAACCCATTTTCTTATTTAACATTCTACAAAGCATTAATTAAATAATATGCATACATTTTATTCAATGATATTAAATACCAAAATGAATCAGATACTACTAGCGGGGGCAAAGTGAAATCTCGAAAAAGACCTATTTAGGATGTCTTTCAATACTCCTTGTCAAACAATACTATGTGCATGATTTTTTTATTTTAACTCTTTATTGTACACACAGAAATATATATGAAAACAGCATAATAGACAATTACAAAGGGTGAGCTTATCTCTAAAGAGATTTCTTCCAGCAAACCCTCTGGAAGGCACAATTTTACGCGCAAATATCATTGATTTTATTGTAATATTTAAAAATGTTGCCACTTTATGAGCACCTAATATTATTAATCCACGTATAAAGATTTGATAGAAAAAATCAAAATAGAAATAAAATATTTATTTAAAACAAAGTATATCAAACAACTAATATGATTAATGTAAATGTTGTTATAATTGAACAATGTATTCTAACATGATTGTTAAATAAAGGGCCATATATGTCATCAGCAATCAACAGGGTATCATTCATGATTGCAACAAATTGGTGTGTCAGTGGTTCTATGTCTGACTCCAGCGGCAGGAATACCTCTGCGTGCTTCATGAATGCTGTGAACACTATAGGAACATTTAATTTCTCCTTCACCCAGTCTGCTGAACAACCAGACATGTTATCTGGAAATAAGATGTTTTTAACAATTTTAGCCGCCATGTGCTTCCAGCTTAGAATGGACGAACCTAATTCTTCTGCTGGATGTCATACGAGGCGATTTAGGGATTGAAGGCTTCATAATGCCCAGATGCTTTTTAAAAGGTCAGTAGCTCTATTGTGATACTTGCCTATGAAATACAATTTCATGCAGTAGACGCCCAACCACCTTTTAAAAGGCACTTGATTTGAATGTGTCATAGATATTAAATAGTGTGCTATATGATATTCACTTTAAGACACAATTTCAAAAATCTTTCTTTCTGGGCTGGTACCATGTGAACCTATATAAAGATATACCAGCAGTAAACTAATGTTTTGTCGAAAAAGCGTTATGAGGTTGTGTGGGTCACCCATAGAAGGAACTCACGAGCAACAGAGTAACTATCTGACTATGGCCATCGTTGGCCGATTGCAGATTAAATTCCTCCCGTATAGCCTCTGTGTGGCCTGGCCTTAAAGGCACACACTTGGAATTTGTATGAAAACTTCGGCGCGTATGATCGATGCTATATAATAAGACAACATTATTATGTACTTACAAAAAAATGAGGCAGTGTTTCCAAAGTAATAGGTTATATTATAATCTTCTTCAAGTTTCTCAGTTATATATGACATTAATTCCATCTGAATAGAAGGTAACAAAAATATGTAGAATTATATGTAAATAAAATAACTATAATTATAATATTTTCTGTAAGACAAAAAAAAACTAGCTTTGACATAGAAAATAGCTATAATTTAGAGGGAGTGTGTCATTTCACCACACGGGCATGTGGATTGGTCGAAAGTTTTCAAAGTTAAACAGTAATTTATTGCAACTATAGGTAGATTATAAAAGTTGTTACAATAGAATAATGTATCTCTATAGGGTCCTTCTTAATATGCTGACACTTTTTAAGGGGATGATCAGGCTCTCATACTGAACAACTTTCTCTATGGGACCAACATCGAAATCGCGAAAAATCTGCTGTCCCATACAGTTGGCTCCAGTAAGTTTGCAGTTTTGTATGGAAGAGCTGATTTTTTTTCGTTATTTCGACATAGGTGCCACAAAGAAAGTTGTTCAGTGTGACAGTCTGATCATCCCCATACAAAAGTGTCAGCATATTAAGAAGGACCCTGTATAGTTTGCCTAGTGAGGCATACAAAAATAATTATATAGAAGTAAGTAAACAAAAGTAACAATCGAAATACATACACCGGTCAAAAAATCGTAACCCTCTTTTTTGCTTCCCCATAGTCTGGTAAAAAACCAAACTATTTCATAATTTACAATACAATAGTCTAAATCACAAATTTTTGTCTGTCATTTTATTTGTTCAACCATCACTCAAAAACTACTAAACAGATTTTGAATAAACTTTTTTTGTTTGGAAGCTTATGATTTGACTTAAAATCTGGTAAATTTGTGCGGTCAAAGTCACGGGTAAACTCTAGTGTATAATTATAATCTTAAACGGAAATGTACTTACCATTAGATCATGATTTGAGGTTGGGCTTTTTTTATATGCATATGGTATAGTGATAAGTCTCTCAAAGCTTCGGACATTTATAAATGCCATCAACTTGACTGCAAGCCGATCAAGAACATGGGAAAGAGTTCGGGTTTCTTCCTCCGAGGTTGATTTATGTCCAACAAATATGGAATTACATTCTGATTCGGAGGCTGTAAGAATTTATATTTTGACAACGGTGTATTTTTTTTTAATGCACTATAATATCATGCCGCTATATAAAATGGGGTGCTTCAGACTAGTTCAGACCATCAAACTGAACTTTCACTATAGAGCCAACAAAAAAACCGGGTTTAGTACCTAAACATTGACGTTTTTTGTGGCACAACATTTTTTTTTTTCGTGATTTCAATTTTGCCTCGATAATGAATGTTGTTCAGTTTGATAGGTTGGTGATTGTGAATGAGAAAATTCGTTTTTTACTATGTTCTCGTGGTGCCTGTCCTTTTTAGGGTTCCGTACCCAAAGGGTGAAAACGGGATTACTAAGCCTATGTTGTCCGTCCGTGGGCTGTAACTTTTGAACCGTAATAGCTATACAGTTGAAATTTTCAGAGTTTGCGTTATTACGGCGGATTTGTTAACAAATAATAAGTCAAAAAATTCAAATTTAAGGTCCTCTTACGAGAAACTAATTTTTATCGACCTTTCGTCGTAAAAACGGTAAATACATTCAAGCGTCTTGGTGTGATTATAGAGCAACTCTATAGTATAACAACAAATAAAAAAAAAATGTTTAAATTATACTGTGTGGTGGTGTGGTACGGAACCCTCGGTAAGTGAGTAGCCCGACTCGCACGTGACTGGTTTAATTGAATGTTTATGTGAAAATTATAAGCTAATTTACAAAAATATTGAAATGAAGTTAACTTACTAATGGAAGGAGATGTTGACATAAACCAGTTTCTTTCGACATTCACTCCTACCGCAACTCTACCACCCTCACATATTTTTTCTGGAAAAAATGCTTTTCTATTTCTTGCCCAGAAACGATCCTATGTGTTAAAAATAAAGATAAAAGCATCAGTAAAAGCTAACTCAGATTTGTTAAAACTTTGTCATCCATGTTATTCTTTATGATATTCTAATGATTTTCAATTATACTTTATTGCACACCAAAAACATTAAATCAAAAATACCTCATGATGTTTTCCTTCACCGCAGAGCTAGATAATAATAAATACAACCGAACATAAATTCCGTAGAACTTAATGGTACAGGCCAGGAATTGATCCTCCGCATCATGATTGAGTTGGTATCACCGCTCTTTATTTCTACATTATTACATTGCTAGAGTTAACCCGCGACTTAGTCCGCACAAAATAAATACCAGATTTTAAGTCAACTCATAAGCTATCAAGTTTCATCAAAATCTATTTAGTAGTTTTTGCTCGCACAAACAAACACACAAACTAAAAGGGTTGATTTGGAGTCAGGGACATCTACAAACCATATCATAATCTTTTTTTTATAAATATCTTCAATGTACACACTTCTGTTACAGTTTTATAATAGTTAAGATTTAGAACAGGAACTCGGATTTAAAAGTTTAATAAAGCTTACCTCAGTCATACTATACTCATAGCCATCCGGGTTTACCACAGGGAGTAAATAGAAGTCAAATTTTTTTAATAGTCTCTCTTTCTGATTATCCAAAAGGGTGTTTAGAAAGTTAAGTATTAAAACTGGAGACATCCAGTCTCTGCCTTGTTCGCCGCCCATTATAAATACACCAGGTTTCTTCCTCCCAATAGACAATTTTAGCACATATAAAGGCCTTTTTTCAGAACTGATAGCAAAAGTAATTTTGTCTAATATTGAATTGTGTTTTTTAAGTTTTACGCTGATCCAGTCTTCAATGTCTTGCCAGTCAAGAAATGAATTTAAAAAGCTGTATTGTGAACCCTTCATACGATGACTCTCTAGTATTGTCGCCCTGTCGACATGTTACATACAGGGTCCTTCTTAATATGCTGACACTTTTTTAAGGGGATGATCAGACCATCAAACTGAACAACTTTCTCTATGGGACTAACATCGAAATCGCGAAAAAAAAGTCAGTTTTCCCATACATTTGACTCTAGTAGGTTTGCAGTTTTGTATGGAAGAGCAGATTTTTTTTGTGATTTCGATGTTGGTGCCATTGAGAAAATGGTTCAGTTCGACGGTCTGATCATCCCCTTAAAAAAGTGTCAGCATATTAAGCAGGACCCTATACATTATGTAAGTAACCAATCATTGCTATTCGGACTCAGTATGGTGCTAAAAAGGTTGGGAATGATATATTGATGGTTTTTATTTGGACCACTTGCATCTGAGGAATGTTCCTCATTACCATTTATTATAAATTATATGTAGAAACAATTACCTATGTTGCAAAATTACAAAAGTAAATGTGTGTTTGTTTGCACATCACAATATCACACATAGACTCTAAACTACTGGATCGATTTTGATGCAACTATATCAGCTTGAAAGCCTATCGACATCAAGCATGCCCACATTGGTGTATTCGCGCCATATGCTCACAACTACATTTCCCGAGAAGGACAGAGATATTCGGACAACTCAGAACATCCACGTTTCACTAGAAGTACCTATACTCTGCCCAGTGTGACGGCTAGGGTACCCGCCGGCGCTTATAATAGACAGTGGGTACAATACATGACTCGAAATGGAAGCATGCAGGTTTCTTCACGGTGTTTTCCTTAGTGGTATTACAAATCATACATAAATTGCGAAGAACTCGAAAGGTCTGCCTGGGCGGGAATCGAACCATTGTCATGTACGGTAGGTATAGTTACATGCCACTAGACCACCACGGCTTTTTGCTTGTAGCACTAATAATCATACATCAAAAATCTATTAAATACTAGAACAACTATTAAGAGCCATATCACACGAGTGATTTTTGAGCTTTGGCGATATCGCACCTGCAATTTCACCTAGGGTTGCCAGATAGGAAGACTAAAATATCTGAGCAAAATGTCAAAAAATCTGGATTTTGGGATTACTGTCAGGACAAAATAAATTGATACTTTCTATTAAGAATACAATAATGACAAAGAAACTTAACTTTTTTGGCACATTATTAAGAGAATCATGCATAGTTAACTTATGATATAACCTAATATACACTTCTTTTTTACATTTTCCACAATATGTACATGGTCTAATACCAAGTACTTGGTCTAATACCGAGTACTTGGTATACCAAGTACTTGGTCTAATATTAAGTAATTTCACTGAATCCACCAATTTTGATCCGTGAGAAGTAACTACTCAGAAATGTTTTAAAATTAAATAAAAAACAAGTTACATCAAAGTTCAGTCGAATTATTAACTCGGCTTGGGTTAACTAATTTAGAAACCGCGCGGTTTGGTTTTTTGTCGAGACCTTTTTTAAATTTTCGGGAGTCTGGACATCATATGAAATGTCGGGACAATCCAGACGAATCCCGACCATCTGGCAACCCTAATTGCACCGTCCGACGTCGCAACTGAATCACCGCCATTTCTACTGTGCGTTATCGCCGTGATAACGGCGCGATGTCGCAGCGATATCGCGGTGATGTTGTGGCGAAATAACGCTGATATCTTTTAAAAATCTGTGGCGTGATATGGCTCCTAAACTTAGGTTAACCTTTCGTGTGAAATATATGTGTACTGTACATCAGCAGCCAGAAGCATACTTTCAAATTTGTTGACATTATTGCCTTGCACTATAACGTCCATGGGCATAGCAGCTTCATTTGTGACGCCATTCAAAAAGATAACGCTTTCCTCTGATGCATAGATAGAGTATAACAGTGCTCTCTCACGGGGATTGAAAGCAGTCACCTCATACAAGGTTATATTATCTTCTATAGATACTACATATTTCAAACTGTATAATAATGCAACAAAGAAAGGAGTCGTCCTTTGGTCCATTATTGATTGGTTCCTAATTCACTACTTTTTATCTAATAATATTTAAATCTATGTGGTTGTGATTTGATTTATGCAAGCATAAAAAAATAAAAATAGTTTTTATGTTGGTTTATAATTTGAAAATTGATGAAACCTCTTTCATGTTTATAAACATTGTACATTATTAAACTAGCAATTCTTGATTCTATGTTTGTAATTGCCTGCCTGCCGCGACCGCTAGGCTGTTCCATTATATTGTTATTACGCTATGGTATAATTCGGTATAATTCTTATGGGTCAAGAAAATTTGTGATGGGCTGTTGTAGAACAGTAAATATTATAAACTCGTATTGCTTAAAACTCATCCAGACTGGGTTAGAAGAAGAAAGGATTATAGTTAAGATTGAATTCACATTTAAACTTTGAAATGTTAAAATTCAATATTTGACGTTTATGTTGTTAACATTGTCGTAGCTAAAATATTAAAAAGAAAATATATTTACCTGTTCCAAAATAAAATTACCAAAAAAAAATTATTATTATTATTTAATTACCTATTAACTATTTCTCTAATTTGTATTTTCAGGCGCCGCACTCAATGGGAGGTGGACCTCCGCCGCCAGGAAACGGTCCTGCGGGACCACCCGGCGCTCCCATGGCCATGTCGGGGCCGCCGCCGCACGGAGTGCATCCGGGGCAGGGCATGCCGCCGGGTGCGCCGCCGCACCACATGATGCCAGCGCAAGGCGGGCCGGGGCCGGGCTACGGGCACGCGCCACCCGCACCCGGCGCCGGCCCCGCGCCACCCGCCGCCCAGCCCGCGCCTGCCGCCCCCGCCGCGCACCCCCCCTCCGCGCAGACCCCGCCCCACGGCCACGTAGCGCCCCCGACCTCTTCGGCCAACGGCGGCCCACCGGCTTCGTCACCCATGCAGGGCTCGCTGCCCGCGCCCGGCCCCGACAATCTCAACGCTCTTCAGAGAGCCATCGACTCGATGGAGGAGAAGGGGCTGCAGGAGGACCCCAGATATTCTCAACTTTTGGCGCTCAAGGCTCGTTCCAATCCTCAGGATCCCAGCAAAGGATTATTCTCTAATATTCAGCTCGGTCAACTCAAGTAAGTATGAGCTTTATTAAGGGTAGATTAATATTTCAGTCCTTTGTTCTATGTAAATAGGCTGGGGAAAATACAGGTTGTAAAATTAAATGCGTTACAAATTAAACAGGGTGCAACTTTCACTATGAAGCCAACATTAAAATCGCGAAAAATTTATTGTTTCATAAATGTATGGAACAGCTGATACTTTTTTCTCGATTTTGGTTTTGGCTTAGCTCCATAGTGAAAGTTGTTTAGTTTAATGACCTGAAGCATCTCCTTAAGTATGTAACGCATTTAAGTTACCCTATGTAATTTGTGGCTGGGAAACTTTAATCGTAATGTAAAATAGGGCTCAGATAACGGCGTACCGTAACCTCGCTCGCAACCAGCCTGTGCCGCAGCAGATCGCGATGATGGCGGCCGGCAAGAGGACCGGTGATGCGCCTCCCGAGTGCCCCACGCCGCCGGCGCCGGCGCAGCCCCCCTCGCCCTACAGCCACCAGGTCAGCTGTGCTCTTATTAATTCACCTTCTATGCATGTGCATTCTCATTTTCTACAGGTTCACGGTTGAGAGAGAAGTTAAGGGTTCACAGTATCCAAGGTTACCTTGAACGCTTTTATATTGCTTCATTAAAAAAACGTGTTTAATAGTTATGTAGAGCTATATTGTAACTACAATTTTTCACTTTGTTTGCTGTTGAGAAATTTTGGGTCATTCTTATTATACTGACGGTTTTTTTAGAGGATGATCACACCATCATACTGAATAATTTTCTCTACTCCGGGACGAACAACGAAATCGCGAGAAAAATAATCTGCTTTCCCATACATTTGTGTCGGTCAGCATTGCAATTTTGTATGGAACAACAGTTTTTTTTCGTTTTTTCGACTTTGGCCCCATAGAAAAAGTTTTTCAGTTTGATGGCCTGATCATTTTCTAAAAAAAGCTAGTTTATTCGCTTTATTTAGCTACTGTGAACGCTAAACTGTATTTTTGCAAGCTTAGATTGTTTGAATGTTTGTTTAAAAATAGACAGTATCAGATGTGTGGAATTGAATGGTGTTCTCCATCAGGGTCAGGGTCAGCCGCCCACCTTAGGTGCAGGCGGAGCGGGCACGGGCGCGGGTGCGGGCGGCAAGGCGGGGGGCGTGGGCGCGGAGCCGGCGCGCGGAGGGGGAGGCGCCCCCCCCACGCCGCTGCCCATGACCGGCCAGATGGCCCCGCCCACACAGCCCACACCGCCCCTCGTCAACCCGGTGAGTCGATGACCCGTAGATAGCTGGCGCTGATCTGAATGATGAATTTTTAAATTCATCATTAACTCTGCCTGTGGCAACATTTAAGAGGGTACCGAGCCTCCACTGCCCTCAGTTGTAATTTTCTATTTCTTAACTATACATGCTGGGCCCGCGTGGTAGAGTATTGCCATAGTGTAATAAAATTAATAGTGGTGAAGCTCAGCGGTCGCGGCGGGTCCACGCTCGCGCGGTGTGGAGGGGCGGCGGGGGACGGGCGGGCGTACCTTAACTGAAGTCGCTGTTAGGGCGCGCGCAGGCCAAGACGCGCTCCCGGCTCCCGCACACCCCGCACGATTCGCCTGTCGCGACCGCTGAGCTTCACCACTATAACGTTTTATTACACTATGGAATGGCCCACTCCCTCTCACCCTTAGAGCCGGTGCACACCTGGCTAAGCGCAGCGCAGAGAATCTGACACAACTTTCGCCTCAAGTCACTTAGATGCTGTCGGGCGCTAGTTGTGTTAATTGATTTTCGATCTTATTTCAACGTATGCAAAGTCGATAATTTTTTGGCTGTGAAAGATGCTCTGCGCTGCGCTTCACCTTGCGTGCGACGGCTCTTACTCGTGAGAGTAGGGCTATGCCCTGCAGTGGGATCCTACAGGCTATAATTAAAAATTATACAACATTTCCAAAAAACACCCAGGAAAAAATGGTGATGAAACCTGCATGCTTCAATTTCGAGGCATGTGTTGTACCCACTGTCCATTACAAGTGGCGACGGGCTCACACCCCGTGACATATTGGACAGAATTTCGGTACCTACTAGATAAACGTGGATGTTCTGAGGTTTCAGAATACAAGAATACATCTGACTACACCCTCGGGGAATATAGTCGTGAGCATATGCATGCATGCCAAAAAACAAAATGTCACATTGTAGTCATTGATGATTTTTAATCGGGTCATTACAGTTTTGTTTTTCATTTTAATATTTGTAGTTACTACCTGCATTTAAAATCGCCCACTTTTGGCGGTTTTAAAGATAGTAACTAAAAACAAACCAGACCGTAATCTAAAAATAAAATTAAATCTTATAATTATTGTAAACTATTTGTTGTATACGGTTGCATGTCTGTATGCTCCCTAAATATAATAAATGTAATGTTTCGACAAATTGAAAATTAGTTATAACTATAATGTGAAATTATTGTTTTTTTGGAAATATTGTATAATTGTTAAGAAATTAAGATAATACGAGGGCAGCCGGGGGCTCGGTGCCCCCTTAAATAAGCTTGGAGATTTAGTGGTATAGAGAAGAGTGTGACATTTCGCGCTCCCCGAGTACGACAATGCAGACTTTTTTGATCACAGACAGCAAAAAAAAAGTACGCTGCTCTCCTCTGCCATATCTTTAGGGCACTTAAACAGTGGAAGCTTGACCCCGGCTCTTCATATGTGATGTGTTACTTTCGTTAAGTATCGTCGTAGTTCTGTGAGTTATAAGAAATGCCCTTAAAATAATATTATGTATAGCATAGCCAATATTGCATTGTGAATGGTGTGAACGAAGTGTTTGGTATTCATTGTCATTATCATCACCATCATTTACCTTTACTTAAGTTTTTTTAAAGATGATGAGCAAGGCACATTGTTGTTTTACAGGTATTCTATTTATTTTTAAATTCAATCCTACCTAATACATGTCTCTATCACATTCAAGAATCATTTATCAACAATATCCGCTACAAGCTTCGTCAATGGCAGCACACAAGATAAAATCCGCATGCAAGCTTTGTCACAGCTCAAGCTCAAGCTCTATCACATTAATAAATATCTCCTCAGAATGAAAGCTTCATACAAGGGACCGATTTCGGTGCATTTACGCATAACGCGAGTTCGAGGATATACGAACAGGGGTGCACATATAACCTGGCTGAGTGTGTGCACAGACGACAGCGGCCGCTCGTATGAAGGTTTCGTTCTGTAGGGATGTTTATTCATGTGTCTCTACTGTGATCTGACTTAAAATCTGGTTTACAATTTGTGCGGATGCGGACGAAGTCGCGGTTAAACAAACAAACATTTACAGTTTTATAATAGCACTAGAGGTGCTATTATAAAACTGTAAATGTTTGTTTGTTTGTTCGAGCATCACGCAAAAACTACGGAACCGATTCTGATGAAACTGTTTTTGTTTGATAGCTTATGATTTGACTTAAAGTCTGGTATAAAATTTGAGCGGACGAAGTCGCGGGTAAACTAGTTATTAATAAATCTAATGGTAATCATAAATTTGTCGACTCAATGTGCCTTGCTGTTCATCTTAGTACTTCAGTTAGTAATAATGCGTGTTTACTGCAGCCGATGGGAGGTGCCCCTCCGGTACGGGGACTCGCTCCATTGCGTCCACCAGGCCCAGGGGGCCCTAATGCTCCACCTACTCAGCAGGTAAATACATTTTACCTTACCCATAGTACCCTACTTAAAGTTTACTTGTACACGTAAATGGAACTATCTGGTAATTGCAACTATGGAGCAATTGCACTTATAACACGATTCAGTTCGTCTCACAATAGACAAAAGTCTAGTCATCTAGAAGGCAGGTGTTGGTATACAGAGAAGAACTGAATTGTGATTCTTATAAACGCAATTGTTCCATAGTTGCAATTGCCAGACTCCACTTACCCAAAACCGATTTATATCTATGAAACCGCTTACACAAGTTGGAGAGATAAGATTGACGTGATAGAGAGGTGGAGTAAGATATGACAAAAAATAGATGCTTAGGATTGTATATTCCACGAGTGGTAGACAGATATATCCTAAGGATACGTTTATTTGACACGAATTTGAAATTGTAATGTTGTTGCCTAGTAATATAGAGTTTACACTCGCCAATAATTAACACGAGGGCGCGGCCGCCTTAGGAAAGTTTTCGCGCCGTGTACCTGCGACCTTAATATATTCAATAATTTAAAATATACACATATTCGTACATCTAGCAGTGCCCTGCCCAAACTTTGTTCAGCTAGACAGTACATACGGCCACACATCAGGTTACGCAAAACCAACATAAGCAGGCCGCGTGTATGTTGCATAACGTATAATGTCGCGCGGCCAGCTTATTTTGCTTTTGTGTAACTTGATGTGTCACCGTGTGTACATTCACACCCTGAAATTATAGTTTTCTTCACGAAATTTCATTGCCGAACTTTACGAGTTTGGGATCGAACCCACGACTTCACAGTGGTGATGAGGACTCTTTTATCTGAGCTGTCACAACCCGTTATGAACTTCAATATATTTGTTAATTACAAAAGCTACAGTATACGATAAAACAATAAATGACTAAATATGATCAGTAAATTTTTTTATTAATATGTACTTGTGTATTCCCAGCCCGGCGCACCAACTCCAGGTGCCAAACAGAACCGTATTACTAGCATCCCGAAACCAGTGGGTATTGATCCTCTACAGATTCTCAATGAGAGAGAAAACAGGTAAGATTCCTATACAAAATTAACTCTTCCAAGTGATACATTACCTGTCATTATTGATTTTAGCCGCTGACCAGCGCAGTTTTGGCTGAGGACTGCTCGAGCATTTATCCACTGACAGTTAAATATCGTCATTATCCAATTCATATAGTATTGTAAATAATGTAAAAATTACATTTTGTTCTAGTAAACAGTGACGTTTTCTTGCAGATGTTTGTGAACTTTATTTTAATTGGATAAGAATTTATTTAATTAAACAATGATATGCTCGAGCTTGGTTGAACAGTTTTTCCTCCTGATCAGCGGTGACCCTAAATCGACCTATTTCAACCCTTTAAATTATCGGGCCTTACTTGACTTATAGTTTGACACAGCAGATTTAAAAATACTCTTGTAATAAAGTACCAAAAACTTTTTGCACAACTCAACAATTCACAATATTTACAGGATTGCTGCCCGTATCGCTCACCGTATGGAAATACTGGCCAACTTACCGGCTAATATTCCTGACGATCTGCGCTTGCAAGCTCAAATTGAGCTGAGGGCTCTGCGCGTGCTCAACTTCCAGAAACAATTGCGTGCTGAGGTACGTAATTGCTTTAATTTTCGGTATTGAAATCAGGAACAAGAGATATGTTATCGTGAAGTAACCCAGATGCCTCATTATGTATAGAGTAGGATAATGGCATGATGGTTGGGCCTTTTTTATGCGAAGTTTTCTAACTCGTGTTATCCAATTATCTGTATTATCATAGTTTGGTGCATATAAACAATACCAACTTTAGTTTTCAAGCCGTTAGCCATAGTCCCCTCCCTCTCATAACGACTACCTCCAACTAACAGTTTTTGGGCCCGATATCCACCAGAGCGGAGTGAAGCGGAGATGTGTCATAAAGAATTGAAGCTATTTTAATGGTTGATTTGTCACCACCTGGCGTTAGACAAATCATTATCTTTGAAGGATGTATGACTTAATAATGTTGATAGTTATGAAATTGCACACAACAGGTAATTTGTTATCGGAGCAATGGTTCGGTTTAACTTAGGAACGGATGTGATTTTGAGTATGAATGACCGAAGAATTTTTTCCCTAGATTCTTGGCCAAGTGCGTCGCGACACGACGCTCGAGACGGCAGTGAACATAAAGGCGTACAAACGAACGAAACGTCAAGGTCTACGGGAAGCGCGCGCCACCGAGAAACTAGAGAAACAACAGAAACTGGAAGCCGAGAGGAAGCGCAGACAGAAGCACCAGGAGTTCTTACAGACTGTACTGCAGCATGGTGAGGGCACTAGACAGTCTCTTCAATTTAAACACACTTATTTCAATAACCGAAAACCTGGTTATGACTACATATAAACGAGCCATTATAGCATATACATATATCCAATTAATGGCGTTCTCAAGTAACATTTTGGGCAATAATAGTAAGTATCTAGTGATATCGGGGAAATTTTCTTCTAAACGTTGGAGAGCTCATGAGATATTATTCTCATTGTCATCAGTCAATCGATGCAACAGCCCACTGCTGGGAAAGACCTCCTTTTTATTGCGCCATTCCTCAAAGTCCTGTGCTAACCCATTTCTGACCCGCAACCCTCAAAATGTCGTCCGACCAACGTGTTGGTTGTCTGCACACCTCACTTCCTTGGTCTCCATTCTGATACTGCCTTGGTCCACCGGCTGTCTTCCCTTCTAGCCAAGTGTCCATCCACCTCCACAATCTCCATCTCACTTGTAACTTTGTTTTCGGGGCACAAGTGCCCATATGCCCAGCACGGTATGCTCCTTGGCTCATTCTAAGTCTGAACCACTGAGCACGCTGTCAAAATTACAGTCGATAGCACAAACACTCTTGGCATTGCCCCCTTCTTATATCATGTGCCACAGGAGTTTTAAATCGAACTACTAATGCTAAGCTTGACATAGGTACTGTCGAATATACTATTTTGAATTATACTAACGAAATGCATTTTACACAGCCAAGGATTTCAAGGAGTACCACCGCAACAACGTAGCGAAGTTGGCGCGTATGAACAAGTCCATAATGAACTACCACGCGAACGCGGAGCGCGAGCAGAAGAAAGAACAGGAGCGTATAGAAAAAGAACGTATGCGACGGTAAGATATAATTATCAAACAACCACAACAATTTTCTTAAGTTTATGGTATTTTCAAATCATCATCAGCCTATCATCTTCCACTGCTGTACATAGGTCTCTCCCAAGGAGCGCCACGAAACTATCCTCGGCATTCCTCATCCAGTCGCTCGCCGCTTCATCTTTTTAGGTCGTCGGTCCAGCGGCTGTATTTTTTGGCATATATTTTTACCAGATACGTTATCGTTTGAAAAGTGTCTTCGACTACAACCGCTTGATAGTTTTACTGTTATTATGCTGTGCTGTCATTGTAAAAATCTAATCAACCAGGAAGCTGGAAATAGGTATTGTCTACCTGGAGTACAGACTGCCTTACAAGCGGTGAAACATGAAAATACTCCTTGGCGGTCGGTAATGTTCAACCTTCTTTCGGACGTTTTCATCGTCGTTGTTGGTTTATCCCTTTCTAATCCAACATGAACATAAAAAAAATGTTTGTTGTGACAGAAAGGGACAAACCTAAAGTTTGAAACATTGATACGAAAGAAGGTTGAACATTACCGACCGCCATGGCTAATTTTCGTGTTTCCATGCTTGTAAGGAGGATTGGTATCCTTATCATTCTAAATCCATAGAATCAGCCAATAAGCGATTCAATAAGCAACATGTTGCCTGTAATATAAGCCCAAGTTCAAATAAATATAAACTTAATCACAAAAGAGGAAGACAAATAATTATATAACATTTTTTTTTCTAGCCTGATGGCGGAAGACGAAGAAGGTTACCGAAAGCTGATCGATCAGAAAAAGGACAAGCGTCTCGCGTTCCTCTTGTCGCAGACCGACGAGTACATCGCCAGCCTCACGGAGATGGTGAAGCAGCACAAGCAGGAGCAGCGCAAGAAGCAGCAGGAGGAAGAGCGCAGGAAAAGGGTTAGTGTAGAAACATACACCATTACATAAACCCCTATAGCTCAGTCTGTAGTGGATCTGAATTTCTTTTTATTATTTATTTTATTTACTATATAGGGTCTTTCGTATAAGGCTGACACTTTTTTAAGGGGGTGATCAGACCATCAAACTGAACACTTTTCTCTAAGGGACCAACATTAAAATCGCGAAAAAAAAATCAGCTGCTCCATACAAAACTGCAAACCGACTCGAGCCAAATGTATGGGACAGCTGATTTTTATTTCGCGATTTCGATGTTGTTCCCATAGAGAAAGTTGTCCAGTTTGATGGTCTGATCATCCCCTTAAAAAGTTTCAGCATATTAAGAAGGACACTGTATATTACTACTATACTATTCTTTGTGGTATATTTTGTTCATATAGAAATCGAGAAAGCGGAAGCTTTTGGAAGGCGGCGAGATCGATGCAATGGATGACAGTTCGCAGACTTCAGACTCGCGGGTCAGCGTTATGGATCCTAAAACTGGAGAAGTAAGTCCAAATCTATTAAGAGGCTATGTGAAAAAAATAGGATTCTTCAAAGCATCATATCTCATGAAGTACTAACAGTAGGAGTATGATTTGCGGATATGTGTAAATTGAACATATAATTGAAGTTTTGATTAGAGCCAAAACACGATTAAGACAAATTTTCTCGATAGAAAAACAAGCCAAAGTAGCCTCCGTCTTTATCGATAAACGCTTGGAAGTGCTAAACGGTGAATATTAGAAACAAGAGGCTTGATTAAAAAAAAAGAGATAAATTTTTTATAAATTTTGAATAGAGCAGAATTGAACTTACATAAATAGTACAATTACAATTAAATAAAGTTTGTTTAATGCTTGCGTCGTTTCAGGCGCGCGCGCCGCCCTGTCTCTTTCTCTCGCATCAGGCAGTAATATAAGCTATCACACGCTCATTTCGCTTCAATTATTTTTCGACATAGGCCCTTAATACACTTTATTTGGGTACACATGGTTGTTGACAAGCTGACCCATAGCAGAGCAGTGATGAGACGAGACTGAAGGGATAACAAGCACGTATCCAGACTTTTGGATTAACGTGTGTGCCTTATATGACAATTGATAAGATTATATGTTAAAACTGTTTTTGTGGAATCAACCTTTTTTAAAAACTACTGAACTGATTTAGATGAAACTTTTTGTTTGATAGCTTATGATCTGGTATATATTTTGTGCGGACGAAGTCGCGGGTAAACTCTAGTAATAAATAAATATGTGATCTGGCAAACTTATGAACTCTGATAAGAAAAAACATACATGCACTCCACTATACCACAGGGGTAGGCTTTATTTGTAAGAAAATTGTTTATAGTAATATGTATGATGTAGGTGCTGAAAGGAGAAGAGGCTCCACTGCTGTCTCAGATCAAGGCCTGGATGGAGACACATCCTGGCTGGGAGGTTTTGTCGGATTCCGACGACTCTGGCGACGACGACGATGATGACGGTATGTGAAACTATTTCAACATTTTTGTTGACAAGACTATTAGTTCAGTTCCCCCAGGTCTCTGGATTTTATTTTCTAGTCATCTAGTGTTGTGAATGGTAGCTGCTGTTGAATCTTATTACAGTTGTGGCCAGGGACTTAGAATGATAAAAGATACCAATCCTCCTTACAATCATCGAAACATGAAAATTGACCATATCGGTCGGTAATGTTCAACCTTTTTCGTACGTCGATGATTCACATTTTAGGTTTGTTCCTTTCTATCAGAACAAACATTTAATAAGAACTCTTTTTTAATTTTCGTTGTTGGATTAGAAAGGGACAAACCAAAGATGACGATGAAAACGTACGAAGAAGGTTGAACATTACCGACCGCAAAGGAGTATTTTCATGTTTCACCGCTTGTAAGGCAGTCTGTACTCCAAGGTATAGACTACCTATTTCCAGCTTCCTGGTTTCAGTCAAGTTTTTAAAGGGACAATAATGATAAACGAGTAATTACTTGTTACTGGGTAATTTATTGCGAACGGTGCGGGGCGTAGGTACTTACTTTTTTCCTTTTTATTTACCACATTTGGTTTACAGTCGATTCATTAATACTTGTTACAGAAAAGAGACACAGGAGAGATGAAAAGAGTGACAGGGAGAAGACAGAGGAAGAGAAGGCGCGCGAGATGATCAAGAAGGCCAAGGTCGAGGACGACGAATACAAGACGGAAGAACAGACTTATTACAGGTATTTATAATATATTAAACTTTCACAAGTCCTAATAGCTTCATCTTTATCTTGAAGAAACTTTTCACCCGTTAGGTTTAAATCCTCTTCTAGCGCGATATATGTATATTTTGTCATATAAAATGTTCATTACAAATAATTTGTTGCTTCTCTTCTATACTTTGATAACTACTCGAGGGCATCATGTAGCTTATCACAATTTCATCCGAAAAAGTCTACTCCTGGATATATTCTGGATCCGCCGATGATCTCCACAATGACACAGAATAAATACTAGTATTATCCGTACAGAAGATTCACTTCGAAAACAGATTTAAATAAATAGCGACTCTCTCTGCACGGCAATTAGGTGCATAGTTATTCGCACCCGGCATATCGTACAATTCGCGAATAACATCCCAATCGTCTCAAACGGCGCGCGTGCAAACAAAAATGAAACGAGTCATCAGACATGAAAGCTTCCTTTACATAGTCTCCCTCTAGGCTAGGGTTTTCAATTCTCGCATTGACTACTCACAAAATGGCGGCATGTCTAATAAGATTTTATCAAGAAATTTACACGGTATACCTTACCTATAGCCATTCACCCCTCGGTGGGGATCGGCCGTCAAGCGTACCTGAGCTGTGGAGTGAGACAGGCCTGACAATGATTCATTATGTGCAGTTCGCATCCATGGGTCCTGCTATCTTCACAGTTCTTAAGTCTACCTTAGTCTAGCCAATTGTCACCTACCAAGCTTCTACCATACCATTTTAAAACTAAGGCGCGGTTGAATGTTGAATGACATTCTGCATCGTGAAGGGAATACAAATACTGACGATAATGTTAGCCACGGTTTATACAGAAGAGACGTGTGGCGGTTGCGGATAGTCAAAGTAACACAATTATAAACCTTATAGTACGCAGCATAGAGTCGTTTTGGACGGGCGCGGGCGCGATTCTCCTTTGCGACAAAAACGACGCTAGGCTACGTACTATAAAGTTTATATTGTGTTACTTAGATTATCCGCCACCGCCACACGTCTCTTGTGTATAAACCGTGGCTAACATCATCGTCAGTATTTGTATTCCGTTCACGATGCAGAATGTCATTATTATATAACGAGCTTGACATTTCAAAATGTTTTATCTTGCAGCATTGCTCACACGGTCCACGAGTCCGTCACCGAACAAGCCAGCATTTTGGTTAATGGAAATCTAAAGGAATATCAAATTAAGGTAATTGTAATGAAATATCTAATTTATTATTCAATAATTTTTATTTTATAACCAACTTTAAATATATTTTTAACCATGCAGTAAGCTTTTTCATGATTAGTAGATCAGGCTTATCCGCAGAATGCCTGTTACGTAATTCGCCAACTACGCAAAATGTCATAATAGGGTATTTAACAGCATGTAAAATATAGGACCTATTGATAGCATTCGAATTTAGTAAGAATTTAGTCAGTTAAGAAAAATACTGGATATTTTAAAAGAAAATCGGCAAAGAAAATTATTTTTTGTCTACTTTAGTCACGTGATCGTAAACGACTGATTGGCAGAATGGATGATGACGTCAACTGCTTGTAAACAGTTGTGTGTGGAGTGTGAGTGTATAGTCCTTAGAGGTCAGTGGTTAACCTAGAAAAGTTTTTAAAAACCTGTCAAATACCCTATTATGACAATTTTCGTTTCTGCCATTATGCGTAGTTGTCAATTTACGTTGTCGACATTATGTGGTCGACAAGTCCAAAAATATGTACGCACAATGACAAAACCGCAAAGTTTTTAGAATGATTTCAATTCCACCCTGAGTAAAATAATTTACCTAGATAATGCAGCGGAAACTAAACTTTGTTCTAATGCTAACAGGGCTTAGAATGGCTGGTATCACTGTTCAACAACAACTTGAACGGTATCTTGGCTGACGAGATGGGTCTGGGCAAGACCATACAGACCATTGCACTCGTAACCACCCTCATGGAGAAGAAGAAAGTCAACGGGCCCTTCCTCATTATTGTGCCGCTCAGGTATTTTTTTTATAATTTTGGTAATTAATATTCCTTAAAATCTTCTTAATTAAGACCAGTGTGTGCCGCAGCAGCAAACAAGGTTACGACTCAGTATTGCAGTTTAGTATGGAACAGCAAATTTACTATGTAAAAATTGTTTAGTTGGATGGGTACAGAATGTGGTTTAAACGTTAATGATAATTTTCCTTATATCCTGAATTTGAAGCGAGCATTCGCGGCTGTCAATTAGGTGAAAATTATGCAGATATGAAGCTTGTTGTTCCTACGTGCATTGCCCTTGTTCTTCTTGACTGCTCATTCTAGCACTGCACTTTTGGTGTAAACAAAGAATGAGCATTTTTCCCTTGTTCTATACGCATACGCAAGTGTTCGCCAGAAGTTTTTATAATGCTCGCTCGTTTTATGTAAACGCTGCAAGAGCGCCCGAACAGTTACTTCTATTCTGGAAAGAATCCTATGTTCGTTTGGCCTAAAGTCTGAATTTTTAAAACGAATTGTGTGTCATTTAGACTAAAAGATAACGAAATAATGCTATGGATCCCGTAGCTCCATGCTCGTTCGTTCTAATGCGTCAATATTGTACAGTACACTATCAAACTGGGTGTTGGAGTTCGAGAAGTGGGCGCCGACGGTGGCTGTGGTCTCGTACAAGGGCTCGCCGGCGTCGCGGCGCCTCGTACAGACCCAGATGCGCACGGCCAAGTTCAACGTGCTCCTCACCACCTACGAATACGTTATTAAGGATAAAGCAGTACTGGCTAAGGTAAGGATGCTTTTGAGTTGTTTTTTTCATCACGGTTGAGGTTCAGAGACGTTTTTAGGGTTTTGTACTTAAAGGATGCCAATGGGACCCTATTACTATTACTAAGCCTATGCTGTCCGTCCGTCTGTCCTAACTCTAAAGGGCTGTTCTTTTCAAACGTTTTAGGTAGTGAGTTGAAATTTTTTTGTTTATTTATTGTTATTATTTTGAATAAAGAGTCATAAAAAAAAAACAAAAAGAAATATTTACCCTGCCGATAAGTTGTCAAAAACGGTTTTATTTGACAACAAATGTCAGTTCCTCTCATCCTCATCATAAGGTATAGTAACTTTATGATCCGTAAGGTGGACTTCTGATGCCATCGGCCGATGGTCAGGTCAGGGATTTCTACATTGGTCCCATAGAGAACGTTTTTCAGTTTCTTGATCAGTACATCACTTTTAAAAACCGTCAGCATATTAATGTGGACGCCAACTAAACATATTGTTACCGACAGGTGCATTGGAAATACATGATAATAGACGAAGGTCACCGCATGAAGAACCACCACTGCAAGCTGACGCAGGTTCTGAACACGCACTACATCGCGCCGCACCGACTGCTGCTGACCGGCACGCCGCTGCAGAACAAGCTGCCCGAGCTGTGGGCGCTGCTCAACTTCCTGTTGCCATCCATATTTAAGAGTTGCTCCACATTCGAACAGTGGTTCAATGCGCCATTTGCGACTACCGGTGAAAAGGTATATGATTGTGATGTTGATATTTATTTGCAACTTTTACTCTCAAACTATTAACATCAAAAGACAATTGCCACAAGCTTTTTGACGAAAGTACTGTTAAGCAGTCGCCGAACAGGCAGAATCGGGGCGTTAATCGATCGAGATTATTTGTCTGAGAATAATCTAAATCATAAGTCGCTCATTGAGGTATTTTTTAAAATCTGTTACTACTTTAGATGTATTCACAGAACATAGCGGGAAAGAGTTTCTTAGTAGGAACCGTCCCGCTACCGCCTGAAAACATGTTATCTCGGTTTCTATGACCACTTTTCGGTTAGGTTAGATTAGAGAAAATACCTTCGTAGGAATCATTCCGCTACCGCTCGAAATCATGTTGTCTCGGTTTCTATGAGCGCTTTTAGGTTACTTTGTAATTAACTAAAACAAATTTCCAACAACTAAGCATCAAATGTTATCCCTACCTTCTTCGATAATACTATCTATATAAATTAAAATAGGTGGAACTGAACGAGGAAGAGACGATCCTTATCATTCGTCGTCTGCACAAAGTGCTCCGGCCGTTCTTACTGCGCCGACTCAAGAAGGAGGTGGAGAGTCAACTGCCGGACAAGGTCGAGTACATCATCAAGTGCGACATGAGCGGCCTGCAGCGCGTACTTTACAAGTCAGTATTCAATTGTAGACTTTATGACGCTTAGAATAAGGTCAAGAATAAGAAGACGATCCTAGCATCTAATTTCCGTGGAATATTCAAAATTACAAGGCTATTATGTCCCATTGTATGACACAGACCTTCTCTTGTTGATAAATGTTATAACAACCTAGTCAATGCCGATGTGGGGAAGCAAATAAAATAGTCAATTTGCCGTCGAGATATTTTTATGTCGCCTCAAAAGCCCGACTTAAAGAAAAATGTTGCCTTTCGAAATACGGAGGCTCTCGAAGTGAAATTGCACTAAAATAAAACAATCGCAAATTCAAAAATGTGCATTGTTCTGCAGCTGCATTGCTATACTTCGATGGTAATTTTGAACCGACGCTTACGAGTGTTCACATCATTTTTATTATCCTGTGTGTGTCTAAGGCCTCCCCTCTTTTCCTCCAATCCTTCCTTGCAATGTTGGGGCAACCCTTCAGGAAGATATTCAAGTCATCGCTCAATCTTCTGGGCCTTCCCCGATGTTGACAACCATAGAACCCATTCTGTAACTCTCATCACATTAATAATAATTGATTATCTCATCCACAGACACATGCAGTCAAAGGGCGTGCTCCTAACAGACGGGTCGGAGAAAGGGAACAAGGGCAAGGGTGGGGCGAAAGCGCTGATGAACACGATCGTGCAGCTGCGAAAGCTGTGCAACCACCCGTTCATGTTCCAGCACATCGAGGAGAAGTTCTGCGACCACGTCGGCTCCGGGGGCACCGTGGTCAGCGGGTAAGTCCTACATACAATGCAGTCACAGTATAAGAAAGAGTATAATCATCATCATCACCACAGCCTATTCAGGGTGTAAGGGAACCGCTTCCGAAAACTCATGTACCGATGAACAACATTTACTATGAGACCAAATGTGAGATCTCAAAAAAAATCAGCTCCTCCATCCATTTTGCGCGGAAGGAATTTAATATTAGTATGAGATAGCAGATGATAGCAGATTTTTTTTGAGATCTCTTAGTTGTTCCCATAGTAAAAGTTGTTCAAATTGATGGGTACTTTCACCCCTTTGAGTTTTCGGAAGCGGTTCCTTCTTAATATGCTGACGTTATCGATATCAAAACACGATTTCCAAACTTGGACAAAAGCTCTTAGATAAGATCACACCTAGCAACTAAAAATCTGATTTAAAAGACCTTTGCATTCTAATAATAGTCTCTCCGAATCACAGGCCTGACCTCTACCGGGTGTCCGGTAAATTCGAGCTGCTCGACCGCGTCCTGCCTAAGCTGAATGCGACGGGCCACAGGGTGCTCATGTTCTGTCAGATGACACAGTGCATGACCATCATAGAGGACTATCTCTCCTGGAGAGGCTTCCAGTATTTGAGGTGAGCATAGTACTTTCATTTTTATAACTATTGCACACATTGTGTCCTTCATATGCTGCAGGTTTTATAAAGAGATGATCAGATCAAATAATGGATGCCGGGTCAAGTACAAAATTCTCGAAAATTATGTCCGAGACCAAAATACACAAACCTAAGTACGTGTAGTAATAAAAACCAACTAAAAATATTGAAAATGCTGAAATTATTTTTCATTTTACTTGCGTAGATTTTACCCCGCGCGGCACGGCATTATAAACGTGCGCGTAGTCGGTCGATCAAACGAAGAATGTCGCGTAATTTGTTCTCTATACGTTTTGGTGCTCTTTTGGTTCACTTTTGAGCGCGGACCCGTCGTCCAGTAGTTGGTAAGTCAATGGCAGTCTTAAACAGAATGTTGGTAGTAGTAGCAATGTTTCTGACCATCCCGAAAGGGATTACGTACGTAAATTTATGTAAAGTCAAATTGAAAACTTTTCTCCATGGGTCAGACATCGAAATCGCGAAATAAAAATCTGCTGTTCCATACAAAACTGTACTCCTACTTGACTCAAATGTCCCATACACACATTGATTGAGCCTAATCACAGAAAATTTTTCGCAATTTCGATGTTGATATCATAAAGAAAGTTGTTCAGATAGAGTAGTGGATGAATTAGTGCGAACGCTGGTTAGCAAGTCTCACTCAAAGACATGCAATCGATTTGACAGAAGAAGAATATTAGAGTGGATCGGGATAATTATATATATTTGACAGACTGGACGGTATGACGAAGGCCGAGGACCGCGGGGACCTGCTGAAGAAGTTCAACTGCCTCAACTCGGAGTACTTCGTGTTCCTGCTGTCGACGCGCGCCGGCGGGCTCGGCCTCAACCTGCAGAGCGCCGACACTGTCATCATATTCGACTCCGACTGGAATCCCCATCAGGTACGTACTTCAGACTTGTGGAGGAAAAGGGAGGCTTCCTTGGACGAGTTTCATTATCATATCAGCAGACTGAAGTTTCTTATGTTTCGGGCTGTCTTTGTCCGGCCTTTACACACATATTGTAGGGAGGGTGTTTTTAAAACATACATATTTTCGCCTTGTTCCTTCTTGCTTGAAGCAATTTGATCAGATACTTTCGTACTTTATCAAGTCAAATATAATAATAAATGTTAACACGCAGGATCTACAAGCACAAGATCGTGCGCATCGTATCGGACAACGTAACGAGGTGCGCGTGCTTCGGCTGATGACCGTCAACTCGGTCGAGGAGAGGATTCTCGCCGCAGCCAGGTTTGTTATGCACCTTCTATAATACGTTCCTGATTCTTCTTCCTATTAGTCGTTCCTGTCAGATTGAGCAATTTTTCCCATTTCGGCTTCTAAATATACAAATTGTGGTGGTCCAGTAGCGCGTAAGCATGTCGTGCAGGAGGCGATGGTTCGTTCCCCGTTCGACTCGTTTGTATGTTCTGCAATTGTAATACCACTGGCTTTTTCGTGATGGAAAACACCGTGAGGAAACCTGCATCCTGCATGCTTCAATTTCAAGGCATGTATTGTAACTACCAAAGTACCCCGAGAGCGTCGGTAACGCATTGCGTAGAGCTAAGGAAACTTAATCTTAAGTTCCAGGTTCGAATCGGGACGGATGACATGCCATGTACCAATGAGTTTTCTAACTTAAGTACGTAATACCGACTGCTTTCTTTCCGATGCGAATGTGAAGTAAGATACTACTAGTGAAAAAACTAGCTCCAGCTAAGGAAATATTTTAAAGTTATAAATTAAGGGGATATAATTCGGAGTGCGCTCCATACAAACGTACTATGGTGATATTTTCAATACTAACCAATTGAAATCAATGAAATTTTGCTGAAACAATCTTGAAACAAATATCTATGCTTGTATGGAGTCAGATTTTCGTTAAATATACAGTTTCAATGCTAGGATTAATTTAAGATTTGTATGGAAATCTTTGAGGCACTGTAACTTTAAAACTAAACATTTTATCGAAAATCTGACTTTATACAAGCATAGAAATTTGTTTTTAGATTGATTCTGAAAAATTTCAATGAGTTTCATTGGTTAGTATTGAAAATATCACCATAGTACGTTTGTATGGAGCGCGCTTCGAATTATATCCTCTTTAATTCGCCAAATCCTTCGTTTTGCTAGGAACCAACTACCGCCTGTCATCCTTATTGGTAGTAGGTACCATGGTATACTGTTGTATGTTTCAGGTACAAACTGAACATGGACGAGAAAGTGATCCAGGCCGGTATGTTCGATCAGAAGTCAACCGGGTCGGAGCGGCAACAGTTCCTGCAGAGCATTCTGCATCAGGACGGAGACGACGAGGAGGTATGCTATGCCACTCTTTTATAGTGCGTCCAAGATAGCTTCGTGATTATGAAAGATCGTTTAAGAGCGATTATTTTACTTTCTGAAAATGTTTGAGCCGTACAAACTTTAATTTTATAATAAACTAGAGTTTACCCGCGACTTCGTCCGCACAAATTATATACCAGATTTTAAGTCAGATCATAAGCTATCAAACAAAAAAAGTTTCATCAAAATCGGTTCAGTCGTTTTTAAGTGATGCTGTTACAAACAAAATCAAAAAGTAAAATCTAATCTCTAAAACCGCCTGTCAAAATCACGAAACTATTTTGGACGCACTATAATCGAAATTAGCCTTCAGCCGGCGCCAGACTTGGCCGCAATGCTATGTTCAAATATGATCTATCTTATTCTATCTTATACTTTCAACACATATAGTTCAGGCAACAAATACCCAAAATTGGCAAATAAACGCAATAAATCGTGCAGTGTACTCTCTTGTGGTAGGGCTGACCCCCAGGTATAACAACCCGCCTTTACAGGCCTCTGTCCTGGCTTTACGTATAGTTACACCTATATCTGACGGAGCTATCGTTTCCAATGCTCGTCTACGACAACGACCGCCTCGAATTCAATAGTTCCTAATGTCTTTTTAAATATTGTTAACAGGAAGAGAACGAATTGCCAGACGACGACCTCATAAACGAGATGATAGCGCGGTCGGAGGAAGAGTTAGAAATTTTCAAGCAGATCGACATAGAGCGCAAGAAGAATGAGACCCAGTCTAGACTCATCGAGGAGTCTGAGCTGCCGGACTGGCTCGTCAAGAACGACGACGAGGTCGTCTGTAATAAGGTAACGTAGTAATAAGCAGAGCGATATAGACCGCGAGAAGAATGAGAACCAGTCGCGACTCGTCGAGGAGTCTGAGCTGCCGGACTGGCTCGTCAAGAACGATAATCTCCCAGTCTGGCGCGGCGTGGTAACTGTTACACCTACCTGGTTTTCAATAGTTGGCATAGTTCTGACTCTCTGTCAAGAATCGACTTTGTAATAACAAACCACATGTGTGTATAAAATTTAAGACTAACTCTTCTTATGCTAACTTCTTGTTATTCGTTCATTATTTTATCCTAACTGAACCAGCTCGATTTTCAATACTTGAATTTCTTATGAATTATCATCACAAACTTCTACTTAAGGCTCTCCATTGTTGAATGATATGGTCAGATCCATCCGAGACGCTTCTCTATCTGTTGCCAGTCTCAATACAGGGTGTAACGAAAAGTATCATCAACCTTTAAACCACATACTCTACCCATCAAACTGAACAACTTTTCCTATGGGAGCAAACATGCCCGAACAAAAAAAATATCTGCTGTCCCATATTTGAATCGAGTAGGTATTGCAGTTTAGTATGGGACAGCTGATATTTTCATCTTTTAACCTATCCGGATGCTTCAGTCTTTTTCGTTTCCCCAGTATTTTTACTCGAGAAGCAAATTAATCGTTAATAACTAAAATATGGTAAAAACAGGGTCAAGGCTGGCAATTGGACGAAGACGAGACGCTAGGGCGCGGGTCGCGCCAACGTAAAGAGGTCGACTACACGGACTCGCTGACCGAGAAGGAGTGGCTGAAGGCGATCGACGACGAGTTCGACGAGGAGGAAGAAGACGACGACGACGACGAGGTGCTCGACAAGAAACGGAAGAAGGGTCGCAAGCGCCGGTCAGTACAGTACATTATCTTAGTATTGTCTGTGATTTGCATTTCAGAGGGTTGCAATGGATCAGATTAGCACAGGCCCGTGACAAATAGCACAATAAATAAAATCGATCAAGTACCTGCCTATGTTCACGTTTTTGTTTGTTGTTTCCTTTAATAATGCCCTTGCAGGGTTCATGTTGATCATGTAACCAGCCTATAAGACCTTTTGTAACAACACGAGTGCAATAAATATATTGAGTCATCATGTTAATAAAAATAAAATTTTAATTATATTTTAGTCGTCAAGAGGAATCGGACGAGGAAGAGGCGCCCAGCTCGTCTAAAAAGAAAAGCAAGACTGAAATAAATCAACTCAAAAAACGCTTGAAAAGTATTATGAAGAAAGTCATTGACTATGCTGATGAGTAAGTATTTATATTTTGCTTGCGGTCTGCTTTTAAGTAGTTTTTAACCATTTTAAATCTATTTCGTACAGGTCTTTAACTGCTTTTACTTTCGAGTAAAATACTGACATCATCTAAATGAGCATCTAACTAAACTGACTAAATCTTAGCTGGAATAATGTTGTTTGTTTGATAATGAGATTAATGAGCGTTTTTCTTTTCTAAATTTGCTTCCTAAAAACTCAACAGATGGCATGTTCATCGCCCCACAGAGAATTGTCCAGATCATGTCAAAACTTCCTGCCTTTTTTTTTAAAGGCCAAGGGATCGAGCCCATACAGCCATGTGAAACAAACATTTTCAATTAAAATTATTCGTTAAAAATTAAATATCCATCGCATCCACGCATATTGCGTTGGCATTTTTATTTTTTTATCAGCTTTTCCCTGTATGGTTTTAAAGAAACACATTTTGAAATTTTGGCCTTTATTCGCAAAGACCGTAGCGGCATCTATCGATTCCCAAGAAAACCACTGGAAAAATGTTCATTGATTTGATGGAAGTTATTATAAGATGTTCTTTCTTTTTATTTCTTTATAAAATTACTGCTTTAGCTCTATATAATGTGAATTCGCTTTAACAACTTAAAAGAACAGGCTTCGAAACATCCATTACTTGTCTTATAAGATAGACAGATCATTTATCATAATTTAAATGTTGATTTAGGGGTGGTCGGGTTCTTTCGGAGCCGTTCATGAAGCTACCTTCAAGACGCGAGTTGCCCGACTACTACGACATTATCAAGAAACCGTTAGATATAAAGAAGATTATGAATAGGATTGAAGACAGCAAGGTGAGATAGTATTAATGAATTTTAAAAATATTTAAAATGTAAAGTTGACATTGCCGTTTACTACTTAAAATGTGTGAGATTCAAAAATAGCACTTCAGTAGTGAACTAAGGGGCTGTACCTGTCTAATGCCTCAATGGACGTAGACCTAGGAGATCGGAATATGTAATTAAAGCAATGCATGCATGTGTAGCGCTCCATAAGTTGCCGAATCTCAATCAAGAGTGTGCATAATAGTACGATTCAAATGGGTAGTATAAAACGTGTTAATGAATTATCGAAAAACTAGAAAGTTGTTTGTTTAGAATCGAGATCTGAATCGAATTATCATGTTTTCAACATAGGTAATTTTTTTCAAAACATTAAATGATTTATTTGTAAAATTTAAAATTTACCGAACTCGAACTCAGCCCACCGCAGGGCACACTCACCCTGCTTAGTACCAAAACAAGATTCTTAAAATGTATCCATGAGCACGTTAGCGCTTTCATTCATTGCTGAAATTATAACAAATCATTTTTGCCTCAAAACTCAAAATGCGAATAACTTTAAATTTTAAGTATCAAAATAATGAAATTATGGTTTCAATCTAATTATTTTGTTACAAATCAGTGGGGGTGTATGAGGTTTTGCGCTTATTCATTAACACGTTTTATACTATCCCTATTACAGGTAATGATTACGAGTATCTTAGAGCGGCCAAGTAAGACTTAGTGAATGGAGTGCCTCTTATACACAATTCTTAAATATTAATCTGTGCATCGCGAAACTCATTGGATTAAATTATTTATTTTATAACGAATGTATAACAATGTAGTCTACAAAAATTATAATCTTGTCAACAGTATAATGACATAACTGATTTGGAGCGTGATTTCTTCACTCTATGCGCGAACGCTCAGACTTACAACGAGGAGGCTTCTCTGATCTATGAAGACTCGGTGCGTCTGCGCAACGTGTTCATTGAAGTGCGCCGCCGGTACGAGGCCGGACAAAATTCAGACGATTCTGATGACAACGATAAAGGTATGTAAAACGAATGCAAGCACAGATATAGATCTAATAGATAACAAAAGAGTAGTCGCGTACCGTTTCGCGCGCCATACCGTTATGTTATTGTTTCTTTGTCAATTTAAAGCGAAGATTGCTTATTTCTGCGAGATCGAATCAGAAATTAAGATATTCGCAGAAGAACCAGAGTAACGTAGTTCACTGAAAGTAACCGACATAGCACAAAGAATTGCTAAACTAATGTACCGCTACTCGCAGAACCGTTTGCCGATGGGGCCGAAGTTCTCGAGTGGCGGCCGCGTACCGGAAAGCCCAGCGTGGTTAGGCCCCCTCAAGGTGGACCAACGACCTGGTGAAGGCGGCGGGAACCCGATGTTGAATGAGGGCAGCACAGGATCGGTCGTTTTGACGATCCTTGGGGGAGGCCTATGTCCAGCAGAGGAGGTCTATTGGCTGATACGATGATGATTGCTTATTTCGTCATCTGTGTAGATCTATGTCTGTCCATCCATCTTTAGAACTTTCAATAAAAAGTTAATTTTTTTTTTGCTTTGTTATCTGTTAAATAGCGCATACACATTGTAAACTTTGTTTTAATCATGATTCATTTTCCAACACACTCTTTAGCAAGACGTTCGTCCACAGAAGAAGAAGACTCCGACGGTGAGTCTAATCGATCCGTCAAAATGAAGATCAAACTCAAGGGCAAGGGCAAGAGCACGCCCGCCAGGAAGCGCAAGCAACGCAAGTATATATCCGACGACGAAGACTACGAGGCTGATTAAACTTGTGTTCTGACACCTCATTATTCTCAAAGTAATATAACATGGTCTTCTACATTTTATATTAGAATTAGGATTTATATTTTAAGAGAATTGATGTTTATGCATAGGGAAACTGGCTTTTGTCTATTTAATGAGGATTTCTTAAATAAAATTAGATGTTTGTGACTTACAAAAATTTATTCTGAATCTGTTTAAAGGTAAAGACCGCACTAGGCGTGTGCGTGCACTGCATGACACAACGCGGCGCCACAGATTATTTAATAGTTACTCGCGGCGCGGCCACATTGTTCATCAATCTCACAAATACATAAATGATGAATGCGTAAGTTTGTGGCTCAATCACGCAAAAACGGCTGAACGGATTTGGATAAAACTCGCCACACGTTACACATAGGATACTATTTAAAGTCCATTCTGACGGAGTCGCGGGCATTTAGTATAGAACCGTTATGCCGTGTAGTGCGATCTTACCTTTAGTTTAAATTATTATTGAATTTCAAAAACTATTTTAACTTGACATTGAAAACGTTTTAATAATAGACATTACGCATTTTAAAACAATTTATGTTTCTTTCTAGATTAAGGTTAGATTTAGAATACATATTATGTAAACCTAGAAATAAAAGTGATTTCTATGTTATTGTTGTTTTTATTTATAACTTTTCATCTTTGATCGTAAGTTGTTTAGTGTCTTTTAATTTGAAATCGCCCCATTTGTACTGAATGCCGTGTACATTGCGGACATGTTTGTTGAGGCTGGGGGAGTGTGAGAAGCGTTGCGCGCACGCAGGACAGGGGAAGGGCTTCTCGCGGGAGTGCACGCGCCCGTGCCGCCGGAGGTCGCTACTGCTGTACACTGTCACCTCACATAAGTCACATTTGAATGATTTCTCTCCAGCGTGCCTGAAATCATAACAGATTGATCTTTAGCAAAAATGGCTATAGAAATATAACTATGGATGAGTTACGCGTGTATTTCTACAAACAAACTTTTCTGCCACTTTTAGCGGGAGACGAGATGGCATGAAATCCGCAACTTTGGATTTTATTCCAATACTCTAGATTCCAATTTTAATTGTGATAAATAGTTTCATGTGAACCCCAAACGTGAGGACTAGTTTGAAGTTAGAAGCTAGCGGTAGTTCCGCAATTATAGGCTGTCTCGTTTAGTGATAAGTTATAAAATTGTATGTAAATGCACATGATTTACTGATCTTGTAATGTGGCAGAGGGGAAATGCTGCTGCAAGGCTGGTCCCTAGTTATATGGTCTAAGGTAGGCAGTGAAAATAGAACATTGACCAACTAAAAATTGATCAATAAGAAACAACACCATCATCATCAGCCTATGTGTCCCCCTGGATACAAGGTACAGAACTACCTTCAAGGCCATGCACTCGGTAGAGCATTAGTCCACCACCCATGCCCATAAAGCAGGCACTACACTCTCGCGAGAACTTTCAAGGAAAATTACTAGGCCTCACGATGGCACGAGAACAATGAAGGGCGTCTACACTCTCGTTCTCGGTCTTTCTCGTCTGTTCTCGGTGAGAATGAAGTGCCTGCTTTAGGATTGGTTAGAAAATGATATACCAACCGTTTAAGATGCATAATCAAGTTTTTCTTTGTGTGTGTTCTATATCCACATAAATGACACTCTGCTTTCTTTTCTGTGCTGTGTTTCTTTCTATGGTTGAGTAAATCTGAGCACGCTACAAAAGTAGCACCGCAGTCCTCACAATTATAATTACGAATATTATAATGTCGTCGCATATGCTCTTGCAATGATTGGTGAGATTTTAAATTCTTTTGACAAATATTACAGGAGAATAGGCCGGTGTTGTGAACACGTAAATGGTTTTTCAAGGTGAATGCGTGTTTAAATTGTTTACCGCAAGTGGAACAAGTGAAGAATGTGCTGCTACTATGAGTTTTCTGATGTGCGGCGAGACTAGATGACTGTGTGAACCTCTTACCACAATCGCACTGATATGGTCTTTCCCCGTCATGTCTTCGCATGTGGTTCACCAAAGTTTGACTATGAGGTGTTACATACACACACTTGGTACAGTGGTATCTACGATTCACGCCAGTTCCTGTTATTTTACCAACATGCTTTCTCTTTTCATGCATAGAAATAGTGTGCTTTTGTAAAGATGCTTTTGTTTTAAGTACTTTTTCGCAGATATTACATTTGAAAATAATGTTTTCTGTTTCATCTTTAGTTATCTTTGTTTCTATGTTATTTATATCTACTGGGTCTGAGTCAGGTCCGCGACTATCATCAAATAGTTCTGTCTCATTAAATCCTTGGTTTTGCTCTAAATAAATTGTTTCTTCTATTTTATTACCTTCACTCTGTTTACAAAATGCTGTGAATCTATTTTCAAATGATACACATTTCAGGCGGAAGTTATTTGCCATGTTCAATTCTTCGATGCAGCCGCTGCATAACAAATTCGGCAAATAATTCTCATAATTCAGGATTATTTGAAAACATAAGTAAATCTTGTCCAATAACTCTTTGGATTCTTTCTCCTCAGAAAATAAGTCTTTGGCGTTTTCCACTTTGTTCAGGCAAATGCGGCAAATAGCGTTTATAGAATGATTAGCTACAGTATGGATGTCCATTCTTCAGTTATCTACATTTAGTTTTTTCAAGTAAAGTAATAAATAAATACGAAATACCATACGATGCGAATGCGAAGTGAATATTTTTGTTGTATAATTTACAATACAAACACAAACAAAACATCAGTGCTGCCAAGGTCCAAACAGTCGGAATCGCCAAATAGCCTAAAGCTCTATTCACATTACGACGAGCGAACGTGGAGGGTGCAATGTAAAATAATACCTATTACAATACAAATATAGTTCACACTTCACAGCTCCGTCTTTCGCCCGTGAGACACGTATGGGCGTTCTCTCTGCGCGATTTCGATGTTGGTCCCATAGAGGTTGTTCAGTTTGATGGTCTAACCATCAGCATATTAAGAAGGACCTTGTATATTCCATATTTTTCTTAAAGTAGCCTAATATCCTCTATTTTAATTTTGGTGGACGCCAATCGAATTTGTCTTAATGTAGCCTAAATGTCGATAAATTACCTAACTTGACAACACTACAAACCACTTTGGTTTGCCATATTGTATTTTTTTCCGATAAAGCCAAGGTTAGATAGCCCATGCAGCCAAATATTTTTTATTTTCTTCCTTTCGGAAAAGCAGCACATCGATGCCATAAGTTTTCACACTTTTTGCCTCCGATAAAGAGCCAATCAGTGAAAAACGCTTATAGACAGATAAATAAAATAGGCATTTTATGGTTTCCACGTATTTTATACTTTGATTCCACTGTCCACTGGTTTTAAAACTTCTTTTTTTTTCTATTCAATTTACTATTTTTTACCGTTTTAGGGTCAGCGCTCATCTAGCGGAGAACTGCTCGGAAGTTTTTATTAATCAATCGCGATCGTGAACACACGTCACAGGGATATAATCTCCTGCACGCTATTTTTTCAACTCTGATGTGCGCTGACCCTTATCGTTATTATACAGGTGTAACAAAACACCCTAGTAAAACTAAGGGGGTGTTTCAGACCATCAAACTGAACAACATTCATTAGAGCCTGCGCCTGCGGCATGATGGCGCGATAAAGCGCTATCGCGCCCTAGCTCTCTTTCTTTTTGCGCGCGAACGAACGAGTTGGCAAGCGCGATAAAACGTTTATCGAGGCACCATGCCGCGGGCGCTGCTTCGAAATCACGAGAAAAAAACACTTGTTTCATACAAAACTGCAGTGCTGACCCGACCCCAGTATGGGACAGCTGATTTTTTTTCGCGATTTCGATGTTGGCTCCATAGTGAAAGTGGTTCAGTTTTATGGTCTTGAGCACTTCTTTAGTATTACTAGGGTGCTTTGTTACACCCTGTATGTATAGAACTATAGATTCGTAAGAGAGTGTAATGTCGTGAGCAAAGATGTAATTTGGTCTTCGTGGGTTATGCGATCACAACTCGCAAAAAAGTTGGGAATATTTAGTTTTTGTTGAGAAATAAAAGATAACTTAAATCCAATGGCTTTATTGTTTTGAGCCATTTCAAGCCTCTGCTTGAGCTTCCAACCTCTTGATGTAGGAGGCCTTCTTCTGCTTGATCCTGTTCTTCCTCTCCTCCAGGGTCAGCTTGCGTTTGTTCCAGCGCTTCTGTTTGGCAGGGTCCCTCTTGTTGTCCTTCTTCTTGTGGGATGGGTCCGAACGAATCGCTTCATGTGCTTTCTTATACAGATTCTCAATCTGTCAAAACAATTTTAAGTTTAGACAAAAGTTATTGAATATTAGTGTAGCGACACATCTGCCGAATTTACGCGGCGTAATTTCGGCCGTTACTAGAACAAATGGTGCGTTCTGGTTTATAGGAAAATAGTTGCACTCGTAATTTACGTATGCCATATTCGGCTGATGTTACACTAACATTCTCTCAAATAACAAGCAACTGTGTAGCAGTACTAGTTTATATTCATTTAACAGTTGTTTAATGACATAATTAAACTCCCAATGCAATATTTTTGTCCAACTTCGACACTGATCAACATTTTTGTATGAACAGTAATTTGATTGGACGTGAAAACTTATGTTTACATCCAAATCCATAGTTCAAAACTAAAATTCCGACATATCAACATATTACAAAAGAAATAGCAACTTACAGCATCAGCTTGTACGCCCAATTTGATGTATCTGCCAAACTGTCTCTTGAAGGAGTCTTCGTCTTCTTGTTCCAGATTACGCATGTATTCTGCTACGTGAAGACCGAAAATGTGTGCTCTGAAGGAAAATACATCACATTACTACACAATTAAAAGGTGACATGAACAATAAGAAATTTTAAGTGAATGTACACATGGCAACACATACAAACCAACATAAGCTGGGCATGCAACATCATAAGTGGCCAGTTTATGTTGGTTTTATAAAGCTTGATGTGTCACGATTTGTAAAAAATTTTGTATTCCAGACCGGTTTAAAAAAATTCTGTAATAAATTTCTTTTGACAACCAATAGCCTAGAAATTTCATTTTGCTCCTATATTGGCTGTCCGATTAATAGATATTCTATTATACGGAGGATGAATGGAGCAATGCACGACAAAACAAGGTTTTTACTAACCTGTGAACTTCAGCATTGAATTTCTTTGCTTCTGCGTCGTAACCAGGGAATCTCTTGATGGAGTGTGGTACATTGAGTCCTCCGTCTACTGCTCCCTTCATGACTCCGAACACACGGGCGCCGGTGGTGGTGCGGGCTAGACCAACGTCCAGGTAACATCTAAAAATAATTAATCAACCATAAGAACACTGATTCATCAACACTTTTTCATGAAACGTAAGTGTTTAAGTTAAATCAGTAAGTTACGTATAACAACATTCTTTTTGCGCACTGTACATGTGCTTTCAGTCCGCCCGTAATATATCATCACAAAAGTTAACATCAATATTGTGTATAATTAATTTTTTTATGAATATGAAAAATACAAAATATGTTTAGTGACATTTTTCTCAGTGTTGGGAACCTATTTATTTGGCAATAAAGAGATATATTTTTTCTTTACATTGTACCTAGATATTTTAAATGTACCTGAAAGCTCCTGGGCCGTTGTCTACAGGTTCTACGTTAAATTCGTCTCCAGTGACTTCAGTGGTTCCGGCATATAAGGTGTCAAGGCCAAGCCTTTGCAGTAACCGTCTGGCAGCCAAGAGTCCGGTGCAGTATGCAGCAGCATAGTTTGTGAGACCAACCTAAAAACACTTCTATTTAAATTAATTTATACTTGCATCTGCAATATGATGACTTGACGGAGGTTACATTAAATCAGTATTGAACATATAGCAACAAGATTGTGTGTTATTGTACGTCACTTCAGACCGCCCGTTCAAAATCATCATTTTATAAGATGGCAGTGGCATGAACTCCATATACAGGGTGTAACAAAACACCCTAGTAATTCTTAAGGGGGTGCTTCAGACCATCAAACTGAACAACTTTCACTATATAGCCAACCTTGAAATCATGAAATAAAAATCTGCAGCCCCATAGATTTGAGTTGAGTCGGTGCTGCAGTTTCTTTTTTGCGACTTCAATGTTGGCTCCATACTGAAAGTTGTTCAGTTTGATGTTCTGTATACAAAAATATTGATACCCTAACTACAAAGAAGCTGCATTAAGCGGGGCAAACGCGCGTATGGCCCGCATGCGGCCGTTTCTTGAAAATCAAAAAGCTCTGCTTTCTGCTGCACGATTTTAGTAGAGATAGACCCGCGCGTGGAGCACACACGCGGACTTTTGCCTAACGCAACATTGATCCTAAGACATCCATAGTCTGGTAGTAAATTCTAGAATTTATTAGGGTATCACTGTTTTGTCTATACGTTGTACACACCACTGAAAGATAGACTATGAAATCAATTAAGATCATAGAAGATTAATCATTTAAGACATACCTTGATTCCATATTTAGGTAGTTCATGTGAGTAGGCTGCGCAGACGATGTGGTCTCCCTCAATGCGAGAGTAAGCGATCTGGCAGGTCACATCCTTGTTTGAGAGACGGACGATCAGGCGGTACTTGGGAGTGTTGTATTTGTTCTTGTCCTAAACAACAATAATTGGTTGAATTAGACCATCATTCTATTCTATTCGAATTTTAAAATTGTTTATGTATGTATCACTAGTGAATTAAGGTTAAATATATTTGCATGGCGCCGTCGGCGACCGCGCGCGGCGCCGCGCTGCCCAAATAAAATTAACCTTTATTCACTAGTATAAGATTGCCGCTGCGAGCAAATGCTCTTTGTCTCTCTTCTGGTGTGATTTTGCCATGCTTGACATTTTATACAAATATTTGGTGACTTCACGGGTTGTATCTTGGAAAAAAAAACAATCTTGAACCACCATACAATCGGAGCTTCATTGTAGGCCGGGGAACAGCAACCATCCATCAACCAAAACAGGAGCGACCGCCCAATAGCAGACGTACAATGCAACTCCGTTGACTATAACAGAAAAGCATCAAAGACAATGGAGGAAAAATACTTACTTGAACGGTCAGGCGTTTACGGGCATAGTAGTCGGTTTTTCCCTCACGACGCCTCTTGAACTTAACTTGGTACCTCTTGAAGTACTGCTTGTTCTTCACAACTTTCACGAAACCCTGAAATGTGTTTGGTTGTTGATTGAAAACTGCCTCGAAAACGAACACATTTTTGAAGGCGAGGGGAGGCGATCAGAGACACTTTATAATCAGGATTGCTGCATTCAAAAACACAATGGAATATTGCAGTGCGCATAGAACATGGCACTACACATCCACTGAGTATCTCCTGCAGCATCAGATGACGCGCATGTGTCGGTGTTTCATCATTTTAGGTTAAGTATAACACAAGTAACAAACAAATGAATCTTCTGCAATAATAGCTTAGGATTTAAAAGAAATGCTTATTACATGTTAAAATCGCGATAAAAGTTGTTAGAAGTGGACTAAACAAGGCAAATTGTAAGAAATCAGTAGATTGACACGGCACTCGCACAGAAACATCGTAAATTTTTGCCATCATCAGAACATTATAGGAACATTTATTAATATTTTTAGTACACGGTAGATATCCACTAAACACTTCGAAGCTTATTTTCATTCAGAATGCTCACCATTTTTGGGAAAAACTTAAATTATTTCACGACTCGGGTATCCGCGAAAGGATACAACCGGAAAAGAATACTTTTTTTTAAATATTTGACAACCAATAATCCTAATGTTGCCATCAAAAAGTAAATATCATATTATGTTGTTGGAACTAATATTTTCACTGTGACAATGACACGAGGAGGGGAGGTGGCACGGATATACCTATGCCAGCTTCCTGGCAAGAGGCTTCTGTGCTATAATTTTTTATTACAATAAGAAAACTATTTTGGAAGAAACAGAGTAATCCTAATTCAATGATCTGATTCAATTTAAATGAATCACTTACCTTGGTATCACCTTAAGCAGTGAAATTAATTTTAAACCTTGTAATACTGGTTTTCAGTGACAAATTCTTCGCTATGGCTTCCTCCTATTCATATCCTGAATTATTTTTGGCGGGTTTTATATTTACCTTGCCCTTTTTGTACGAAAAAAGTAATGTTTTTCGATTTTACTTGAAGTTTTTCTTATATTATGCATATGTATTAATTACTTGCACTGTTTTATTACCCGTAGTGTTATTATACCCTCGCGATGTTACAAACTTAATGTAAGTTATCGATTATTATTTTTACTTTGAATGTCATTCTATAAATATTTATTCTGCAGTGCCTAATTGTTTTCTTGTAACTAATTAATTTTTTCTTAACAGCGTTGCTTCCAGATTTTGTCGTTACGCTTCGTATATAGTGGGAATAGAATGGGAACTTCGCGGTTTAGAGCACTGGGAAAACGAGCAGTGCTATATTGTGATATCCAATCACCAAAGCTCCCTAGATATATTAGGTAAAAAAACATATACGAAAATGTTATGTTTATACAGGCTAATAATTTAAATTTTAGGAATTTATGTACGATTTGTAACACCACTGGCTTTTCGGTGAAGGAAAACATCGTGAGGAAACCTGCATGCTTCAATTTCGAGGCATATATTGTACCCACTGTCCATTATAACTGGCGACGGGCACACTCCCCGTCAAACTGGACAGAGTTTCGGTACTACTAGTGAAACATGGATGTTCAGAGGTTTCAGAATATCTCTGACTACCCCTTCGGGGAATATAATCGTGAGCATATGCTTATAATTTAAATTAAAAATCTCTATTCTCGAAAACAAATTATTTGCATCGAATAATGCGCAACTTTTGTTTTGCTAAGTGGCTAATAAAATACCTAGTCCCTTTCTGTACAAATGAGCCAGATATAGAAACCAAAAGTTTTTCTATTTGATATAATTTCAAGTAATTTTTCAGGTTTTTACCCTATACAATTGAAGACTTTTAAAATTCAAATACAATTAAAAAGTTTAAAATTGAATTAATTACTTATATGAATTTAATAAATACTAATTAATTTAATTAATAAACATAAATTTAATTAATAGGCATTAATTTAATTGATAAGCATTAATTAATCAACATTCATTTAATTAACTGGACTAATTTAATTTAACTGTAACTTACATCTGTATTACCTTCCAGAGTGGTCAGAGACTTACTTCATCTATCAACCACATTTTAAATAATGTGTGTCGCAGTAAGGCTTATTTTTAGGACATATTAGACAAAAGTTTTTGTCATTATAATTTATTGTAAAAATTTTACTCAATAGGTATGTTTGAGATGTGGCCTCGAATGAAGCGATGTACAGTGGTCGCGAAGAGGCCACTTATGTTCACCGGTGCCTTTGGATTCGGAGCTTGGCTCTCTGGGCTAGTGTTCATTGATCGTCTGAGAACTGACCGAGCCCGCCAGCTAATGAGAGAAGCCACTGAGCGAGTCATAGCAGATAAGGTAGTATTTAATCTTGCAGTGGGGGAGTGATCGTTTAAAAGAGTAAAAAAAGTTGTTAAACATCTCTCAATAGTATCATTTGGCCAAAAAAGGTAAACAGAAAAGTAATTTCACTGAGTTCTTCTCATTTGTTGGCAAATTATCATTACATGTTTCACATGTTATTTAAAAAAAAATATATAGGGTCTTTCTTAATATGCTGACATTTTTTAAGGGGATGATCAGACCGTCAAACTGAACAACTTTCTCTATGGCACCAATATCAAAATCGCGAAAAAAAATTCGGCTCTCCCATACATTTGGCTCAAGTAGGTTTGGAGTTTTGTATGGAACACCAGATTTTTTTTTGCCATTTTGATGTTGATGCCATAGAGAAAGTTGTTCAGTTTGATGGTCTGATCATCCTCTTAAAAAAGTGTCAGCATATTAAAAAGGACCCTGTATATATTTTATTAACAACAAGGTTGTTTGCCATCTCTCATCAACATACTCTTTTCTAATTTTTCTTTTAATTAGCTCTCAGAAAATTCCCTATAAAAAAAAACGTCGACATCACATCTCATTTGTTATTATTAATTATTTCAGACAAAATTGTGGATATTCCCTGAAGGAGCAAGATACAATAAAGGCAGTATACAGCCCTTCAAAAAAGGAGCATTTTATTTGGCAATTGATGCTCAGATCCCTATTATGCCTGTAGTTTTTAGTCAATATTACTTCCTTGATAGTGAGACCAAGACATTTGAACCAGGTAAATAGAATATTAGTATACTATCTACTACTAGGATCTTAAATGAGAAAAACTAATTAAAAGTAAAATATATTTTTTTTTAACTTTGTATTTTCAGGAAAAGTTGTGATCACGACTTTGCCCCCCATACCTACGAAAGGCATGACTCGTGATGACTTAGACACACTCTCGGAGATAGCTCGCCAGCAAATGATTGATGTATTTAATGAAAGCTCCAAGGATCTGGCCATGCAAAGAAAAATTGCTCTATAATTAAATACAATTATTGTTATTTCTAGTCCTGTTTTGAAAATAGTTACCAAAGGGAATGTTTTTTAGAATCTCAACAAGTTTTTATTATTCATCTAAGTTATACTAGTTTGGATTAGGTTTCCATGGATTCGTAAAGTTCCTATTTGTTGTATTATCGAACGTTATTAATTCTAGTCATTTTATAATATTTTTTTATTTGTTAATAATTATAATTTTCATAGATTAATTTTATTGCACCATCTTGTCTTTATAGAATAGAAACTTTAGTTGCTAACGCGCATGTGGACGATCTCTAAATTAATGTTAACTACGATTTAATACCTTTGTATAAAGAATGCCATGCATATTAGTCACACCTATCACTATGCCGTGTAATATGTACTTAGTCATAAGAACATTAAGTTATTGATAATAGGTTTTTAAGAAAAATAAAACAATACAGATAAATATAAGATCAAAGTATTTATTTGGCTAAGCCATATAAATCTTATAATTTGGGCTGTGTTTGTAAAATAAAGCTGCAGTTAGTTATGTAAGTAAAACATTGTGAGGTTGTGAGTTTGTATGTTTGACCTCATAATCTTTTGAGTGGTAGTAAATTTTACGACAGTCTATTATTTCTACTGTTACTTTTGCATGTCGTGACATGGTAATAAATTGTTGAATATCATTAAGCATGAAACATAGAATGTGAAGTATTGCATATTGTACAGGGTGAAATCTAAATAATGTTCGCAGGTAAACATTGATCTCTTGTATGATAATTATAAGAGTTAAATGCAGGTAAAGAACCAACCACTAACTATTCATTCGTAATTTTATTTCGTCTAAATAATTATTAAGAAAAAGCTTGTTTAACCTATAATACGTTTAAATTTCATCCTGTATTATTTAACTTAAAATACAATTATATTATTATATATTTATTATAATTTATAAGAGAAAATAAAATAAGTATGTAAGACAAAGTTGAAAACAACAACAATTATTATGAAAAATTGAGTTTGAAACAGCTTATCTGTTACAACATATTTTTTGTTTTAAAATTATATAAAAGTAACACCTAAGTGAGTGCCGGCAATTTTTCACATTTCAACCACATTTTCGTGTAATTAGTGTTTTATCTAAGTCTAAGAGTGAATTTCCTTCTACTTCCACATGGTCATGCCATTTAGTGTATGTACTATAATTAGTAAAATTTATAGCAGATGCAATTTAGTCAAATCACATGTCCACTGCTAAAGACATGTAGGCATTTAACTACACATTTGTAAATCAACTGAAAAATGTTGCAATCTATTTAATTTATATGATATGCATAAAACGGTTAACAGTGTAATAGGTAACTTGAAATTTCAGTACACTGAAAATAAGACAAGACAATCTTCTTTGCCACTAATATGTACATTTTTTAATTCTTATTTACACGTGAAGAGAAGTCATAGCTTGTAGCAATGTTTGCTATTATAAATAAATCGACATTATAAAACTGTTTTTAATTTCATTGTATTAAATGAATAGTTTTTCTATTCATTCCAATTTTCACCCCATCCCTCATTTTCATCCAACCCATCGTCGGGAACAAAGTTTAATTTGCTAGTAAAAGCGTGTGTTAAGTCAGTGTCAGCAACATTCACAACCGATGGTGTCTCTATAACAGGAGTCATATCTGCAAAGAAATCAAATTCATCTCCACTTTTCTTGGAATCAATTTTCTGATTTTTTATGTCTAGTTCTGATATATCAACTATGTTTTTCTTTGCCTCGAGTGCAGCTCTTTGTAAGAGCGTTGTTCTAGATATTGGTTTTTCTGTTTCTTGAGCAATATTTTGTAAATCATTTGAACCATCATCTTTCAGATTTTCTAGTCTAGTAAATTGTTCATCACTTATTTTTATGTCCGTTTGTGCTGATTCTAGGGTAGTCAACTGACGATTAGAATTTTCCCAATCACTCCAGTCTTCTTCACTATCAACTAAATTTTTGATAAATGATTCTGTTAACAAAACTTCTTCAACAGATTCCCCACCTACTGGAGAGGGCCTTTCATTCAATGTCAGTGACTTTTCAAATTCATTTAATTCACTATTATTTTGCTGATATCTGTCTTCCGAACAATGGAAATCTCTTAATGATTTTGCAGTTGTAAACATATTACTCTCATGTTTTTGACTTGACATAATCACTAAACTGGTTTTTGAATTAGGTCGTCCATCGGTGAATAATTTAGTTCTCTTGCCTCCTATGACAGTGTCTGCTCCTAATATAGGTACTAATTCGCTTAGACATATCAAAGTGGATGCTACTAAGATGTCATCTGTATCTTTAATACCCAGGAGCAACTGTAAAGGAAACAAGGAAAAGCGTAAGAAGTGCTATAAAATTTCAGATAGGATTTTCGAAAGAAACTTCCCATCCTCAACCATCTTTTTTAGTTCTGTTTGCATACACATCTAAACTATTATAAAACTGTAACAGAAGTGTATACATTGAAGATATTTACAAGCAAAAGATTACGATATGTTTTTTAGGTGCCCCTGACTCCAAATCAACCTTTTATAGAATTCTTGTCCATCTGTTTGTTTGTTCGAGCATCACACAAAAACTGCTAAACATATTTTGATAATACTTTTTTGTTTGATAGCTTTGACTTGACTTAAAATCTTGTAAGTATATAATTTGTGCCTAAAACTCTAGTATATAAATAAACTTACATCCGTATTTTGTTTCGAGGCGGATAAACTACTACAACTACCAACTAAATTGTAAGGGTGCAGATGGAAGCAATATTAACGCAACCAAGATGGATTTCAGGGTGAAAATTAAATGCCTACTTTGATGATGATGGTATGAGAAGAGGACTAGCTATTCATCCACAAAAACGTTTAAAAAGAAACTTTCTCCCTAAGTCAATACCAACGATATGGAGTGGTTTATTCAAACCTATGGAATATTGCATAAATGCTAAATAGAAAGTAGATTAATAGTACATTATGGTACAAGTGTGTAATGTTGCTGATTACCGCTGAGGCGCCATTGAGAGAGCCGAGGAAGGTAATCATTAATACACACGTGTATCATACAAAGTTTTTCAACACACTTGTGTAGAAAATAATACTAAAAAATCATTTTATTGAGTAGATAAAAAGTTTATTTTGTAGGTACTATTGAACACGATATTTATTGTATCGAAACTTTTTTAAGAACAAAGCAACTCAACCAGTAAAAAATACCCTATAACTCACTAGTGAATAATAGTAATGAAAAAGTCACAGTTTGATTACAGGTGTCATTATGTGCCTAATTGCGATGAAATTAGAGCCATTTTATGAGCAAGTGTGTTAAAAAAATAATTACCTCAGGTAAAATGTGTTGCGAAAGCTCTTCATGAGAGAAAACATGTACAAATTTAGAAAAGTGTGTCAACAACAACATTCTTATTTGACCATCCCTCACTCCAAACAATTGCATCAGTCTTGGTTTCACATGCTCCTTGTACACGCTCAAACTGAAAAATCCGGAATTTTCACCATTTTGTAATCTATCTGCAAGTAAAATAAGAAAAATGTATTAAAATTTAGAATCTGTCCAAATACGTAAAAGATAAATTTTTTTTGTGATGTTGATGATATTATTTACCATTTTTTGGTTTGAGGATGAATGGAATTACATCTTTCCTGGCCGTTGGATCTAACATGGTAAGTCTTGACAGCAATAATCCACCAAGTTGCTTAGCCACTGTTTCTTCATCATAACATTTTAAATTATCCAAAATATTTGAGAAGAACTCATCTTTTTCTTCATCGGACTTCAAAGGCAGGAAGTTGAGGAACTTATAAATAGTAATAAACTCATGGTTAAAGAAGCTGTGCTGGAGTACTTCTGATAAATGAGGTCTTTTTGTGGGGTCATTGTGTTGAAGTAAGTCTCTGCAATACTTCTTGAATTCCTTTAAATGTGGTACTTCCTCTGTAAATATAAAGTAAAATTAATATTATTGATTGTGAATGTTAAATAGTGACTTGCAATGATATGAAATGAATTTACCATCTTTCCGTCCTTTGAAAACATCTTCCACTAGAACTGCAAAACTATATTGGTCAACTTTCGATGTAGTCTCATAGGATTCTTCACTTGGATCCACAGCTTTATCATATCTGGAAACCAGATTATTTTGATTAATTACTACTTATTAAATGGCAATAGGCAGGTCACACAGTGAGGCAGAGAATGGAGCAAAATAATCACCCAATGGTACCCAACAGAAGGTCAAAGAAAGAGAGGTAGAACACTGAGACAATGGGATGACAACATAATTCAGGTTGCCGGAAACACATGGCACAGAGTGGCAGGTGATAGACCAGAATGGAAAAGGTTGGAGGCCTTTGCCGATTGGCAAATAGACCTACAAAAAACAAGCAAAGCACAACTACTAGAATAAAATAAAAACAGATGTCTGAATTAAGTCTCTGTAATGTACATACTCATATTGATACAGCAACTAACCTGTGAATTCTAGCATGTTTTAAATAAGCCGAAGTCAATTCATTGAATGGACATAAATACTGCAAACCACCAAGTTTCCATTGACCATCTCCAGTCACATATATCGCTGATATACTGACATTATTGTGTGACATGCAGGCCTGAAAAAAATACAAATATACAGGGTGTCACTTAGAAAGGATTTGTCGAAAATTAACCCTTAGTGGGGCGCGAGGTATTGTAGTCTATGAAACCCACTACAAAGTTGTGGGCAAACAATAAACCAGTTGTATAAAGTTACAGAATATTCACTTACCTGTTCATGTAGAAAAACTAAAGCCCTCAGAATATTATTGAGCCCAATACATATCTGAAGAGGTGTTTGTGAACTCAAAACTTGTGACAGTGGCTGAACAAATTCAGTGGCCAAATGAAAGATTGAGCGCTGCTGCCATGCTGACACATATCGAACGATACAAGGGTGGCGATACTTCAAAAGATTCTGCAGAGATAACAAGAATCAATCAATGTGAGTAAATTACAATGTATTCCTATGAACTCAAAAATTTTGACTGATTATACTTGACTGAAACTTACGTTTGAAAACTTCTCTAACGGTGTGGAAACTGCCCATAAAGGGCCTAAAGCCGCTTCCCCTTTAAACACGGAGACTGAACCATCACTTTTCAAGCTAAAATACCTGCAGCTATCTTTAATAGTGGCTTGATAGTGAGACCAAAAATCGGTAGTTTCAATTGCCTTCTCTTCGATTTCCAAGCCACTTAATTGAGAGTTTTCGTTACCCATCATGTGAGTAATTTATGTATTCGATAGCATAACTTTCGTAAGCTTAATTCAAAGCATGTATTTCCAAATAATGTATTAAAAAGTGATGGTCTTAATCCACAAACACTCAGCCCGACTTTGACAATGACATATCAGCAGTATTGACAATGACGTATTAATGATATCCATTGCTTGCTAACTAGCACACATGATGAATGAATGAAATGAGCATAGACATTATTCGCCCCCGCGTAAAAAACACCCTGATCTAGCCGGAAACGGACACCCTACCAAAAATATCTTCTGTCAAAAATTAAAATGTCAATGTCAAATTTGACAATGATGTGATTTCCTCCTCGATGCTCGTATAGAAAAAGATTTTATTCCTTTAAAATGGCATTGAGTTTGATAAAAAAAGCTGTTTTATCTAACCCACAATCTGCGCGCAAAACTGTGGGGATATTCTGTAATGCGGCACGAAACCGTAAGAATGTTTTTGATTCAATTTCATTGGGCTATAATTCGCTATAAGATGTTTTGAATGTTACGTCACTTTGGATTTTCAGACTGGAACTATCAATACAAACCCGGTCCATACCCCAGGACTCCTGAAGAGCGTGCAGCTTCAGCCAAGAAGTATGGGATGAGTATTGAGGAGTACCAGCCATACCCTGAACACATGGGTTATGGAGACTACCCTAATTTGCCAGACATTGGCGCAGATTCCAAGGATCCGCACTATCCTTACGATTGTCCCGAGTTCAAGAGGAACTTCAATGAGCCTGTGAGTTTGCTTCACAGTTTCAGTTGGAATTAGTAAAATAAGGGCCAAATAATAATAACATTTGAGTTTTTATATCATTGGAGTATCACATCTGTGGAAATTTTTGAAGATACTGTTCTAGGGTTGTCTGGTGACTTGAACCTCTCAGCTTTTATATTTCCGTCTGTGGATTGCGAAGGACAGCAAAACAGGGATAACCAGTTGTGTTAATAACTTTAAAAAAATGTCTAAAATCCTTTTCTTGTAATCCACAATCATATTCAAATCTTTACCATAGAGTAGGGAGAACAAAGGAGTGGTATTTCTATATTAAGCTGTGTACACCGGAATTTAGTACATTCTAGTTCGCTATATGTTGTTATGCTATGAGCATCATTCACTATTTTTGCATCAACAATTTTTTGATCTACTACTCTGCTTACTTACCTAAGCTACCTTTTTTACATAGTTGGTTTGGTTCATAATATTGGAAGATTAACAAAATTTCTTAACAATAGCATATTGGCAATTCATCTACTCATGGGCAAGGAGTCAGCACCAATTCAATTATTTATTGCCATAAATTACATGTAATATAAGTATAAATATACAGATAGGTACAAGGATGGTAACAGTACAGAATGTTTCAATGTAATTTTGTGTAGCGAACTTTCATTGAAGACAACCATCTAAGAGACAGGATTTTGAGCTTTTTCCGAAGTACACCACTTAGTATGGAGAATAGCACTCTTTCTTATCTTCTTTACTCAATATTTATCTGCCCTTTGTGAATACATTATATCTGTTATATTAATGTCCGGCCGCTGAAAGATTGCGTTTGACAGTTACCATAAAATTGTAAAAAACTGAATGAAAACTATAAATGCCGATCATTATTTAGTAGCTTTTTGAACTTAAAAGGGCAGCTAGTGCCCTGTGTACTAGAGTGAGCACAGGTAAACAATATTTTCATTCAGTTTTTTACAATTTTATGGTAACTGTCAAACGCAATCTTTCAGCGGCTGGACTTTAATTACTGAAGTATTATTATATATATAATATTAATAAAGAACTTCTTTTTTTAGATCCATGCTAGAGCCGAAATATTTGGTGAAGATCGCTACGACATTAGTATGAAGCCTAGGTTCCCGCTATATCATCAGTGGATGTGGTTCTTTGGAGTTGTCGGAGGATCTTATGCCTTATACTTATACTTGGAGGATTACAAAATGGGAAGACCTGTTATTGCCAAGCAGTATCCTTCGGAAGGACCTCACTACCTTTTTGTACCTAAATAGATTTTTTTAAGTCTGAATACTAGGAAAGTATTTGCCCCTTCTATGTTTTGTCACTGCCAACATCACAGAAATAACTAGTGGCAGAAATTGTTTTTTTTTATTACGAAACAAGTGATGTTCGATTATATTTTTACTATTTGTTTTGCCACGTTTGTATTAACTTCTTAATTAAGAGTAATCTGTTATTGGCCTTATCTTAAGCTCACTATTTCTTTTGTACAATTGGTTTGTAACGCTGTTGATTACTTCAATAAACGAAAATAAAAATAAAATAAATATTTTGAAGACCATCCATAACTTAAAGTAAAGGATTGTTAATTGACTAGTATTCAGACAAAATCCCTATTATTTATGGTAATTAGTTCAATCAATAAACTGTAAATTTAGAAGATGTGTTTTATTTACAGATACTTATTAATTAATGTCTTAATTATTTTATTCTTATTTAAATTCAATTATTACTTATAAATACTAGTAAAATATTCATCCTCTAAATCATAGAGGTCAGCAGCGATGTCATCACGTAAAGACATGAGCTTTTGGTCGCACTCCTGCTGTTTGGTTCGGAATAACTTAGAATTCTGCGTTATTGCTTCATTGACTGAAGGGAAATCGTTGAGTATCAGATACTGTTTGATGTCCGACACTAATTTCATGAGGGATTCTCCTGCACGCACTGTTAACAAAGAATTGTGATTACAAACACAAATATTAATTTATATGAAAAGGATCAACCTTTGAACTGCCGATGGTGGAAGCGTAGACATGACAAACAATAGACTTTGTAATGTGTCTGGAGTCGTAACACGCACGGCGACAGATCAACCTACCCATAGTTGAACTCTATGTTCATAGACATAAGGTAGGTAGGTGGGTAGGTTGATCTGTCGCCGTGCATACATTGAAGATATTTACAAAAAAAATATGCCAATATGGTTTTTAGGTGTCCCTGACTCCAAATTAACCTTTTTTAGAATTCTTGTCTGTCTGTTTGTGGGTTTGTGTGTGTGTTTGTTTGTGCGAGCATCACGCGAAAACTACTAAACCGATTTTGATTAAACTTTTTGTTTGATAGCTTATGATCTGACTTCAAATCTGGTATGTAATTTGTGCAGATGAAGTCTCGGGTTAACTGCCTGCCAACCTGCCTGACACACAAACACTTTCCAATGCAGCGACATAATCAACAGAGAAAAGTCATACATTTCACACAAACACATGGATATGGCATACAACAGTTCAGTGTAATGTTTACCTTCTGAGATTAGATATGTGCACAGTTCAATTAGGTTCACAATATATTTTTTAGAGGTTGTTTTTGTCAAATTTAGTATTATTACAGCCTTTATTATTGAAGACTTAAGGGTTACATTTCATTAAATATTATTTCTGCTCCTTTACGATTCAATAACATTAAATTTCTGTTATATTATGTAGGTACATCAAATTTTACCTACCTCTTTAACTTGTCTTCCGACATAGGCCACTTCCAGAGACTTCCACATCCGTCTATCTCTCGCTTTCCGAATCCATTCTCTTCCTGCTATCCTGGGATGATCATATTAGGGGGATAGCAGGAGGAGAATGGATGTGGAAAGCGAGAGTATGCATTGTATGAAAAGTCAAAATTCTGTAATGCAGTACTAGTATGTATTTAGTGATGTGCTTGTAAGTATTTTCATGTACAAACTATAAGCAAACATTTATATTAGTCTTACCAATATTAGCAGCTCTAACTTGCATTTCAAAAGTGTCTTGCTCTATCTGAGTCATTCTATTCAGTTGAGATTCATTTTCACCTTTGGCAAGCTTTATTATTTCTGAAAAATAGAAGTATATAAATTTACATTCTTACTAGTGATGAAACGATTAACACTTAGCGATAACAATTCCGCAAATAATCAACTATTATGATTATTTCAAACCCATACTCAATACACAAGGTTCTTTTGAATAAAGCATATTTAGAAGGTTAGGAAATGATGTCGGTATGTATAGAGAGCCAGTAGTAGTGAGAAAGCTTCATGCCAAAGCTTTAAAACAGAGCAGAGCAGGGCTGCGTAAAATCCAACGATTGATCATGTCAAAAGGAAATTGAACCTATTTTTATCTTCCTATTCCTCCTATATCATATTTTTCTCTCCGTTCAGCTTTGGTGGATTGTAGGTCCAATGTTAGATACCAATGTATGGAAAACTGTGTGGTTTGGTCTTGGGACCACCCCATTCATTCCCATGGGTGTCATACATAGGTGAAAGGCTGGGCATGTTATCACTACTTTAATATGAAGGTGAGCCTTGTTACAACTGCATGCAAGACAGCTGGTAGTTCTAGCATAGTTCTTGATCACCATGAAAGGTATGGTCAGTGTCGCGCTCTGCGATCGCAGTATCAGTGTGTGGTGCACCGGCAAAGTTGGTACTGCACCCAGGTAAATTGGTACTGGGACATAATAGATCTGCCGCTGAGCGCGACCACTAGTTTAATTTATATGGTTTGGTTGTGGTTGTTGCTACTTGTATGTAAGGAAAAAAGGTATTTTCTTTATTTTGTTACTATGATGTTGATGTTGCTTTTAAGGCTGTTACTAGTCATGCGAAAAACAGCTGAATAAAATAAAGTACCTAGTCATCAGACTATCCGATGAATGTAAAGGGTCCTTAATATGCTGACACTTTTTAAGGGGATGATCAAACCATTATCAAACTGAACAACTTTAACTATGGGTCCCATAAATTTCGCTCAAGTAGGTTTGCAGTTTTGTATCGAACAGCAGATTTTTTTCGTGATTTCTATGTTGGTGCCATAGAGAAAGTCGATCATGGTCTGATCATCCCCTTAAAAAGTGTTAGCATATTAAGTAGGACCCTTTATAACCTTTGGTTTTGACCCTAAGATTATACTCTGACCGACCGATGCCCTTATATTTTCAAGTGGAACTATGTAAACCAGGGTTTCCCGACCTTTTTTGCGTCACACCCCCCATCTTATAATAGGTAATATTTTCATGCCCCCCTTTTTCGAAATTTTAACGACAAGCTGGTGTAGAATGGTGCTATCCGTGACCTACTGAGCCTGAACATGTTGGTAACAACAAACGAATGGGTGAATTAGTAACAGAATGAATGAGTGGAATTTACGTCTTTAACTGGATTTACTTTTCAAGATTTATACGCATTGTGCCACCGTACGATATCACTACGCCACCCAAGGGGGGAAGTCTTGATGTAAACAGTAGCAATTCGGTCGCAAGAAACTTAACATGCTCGACGCTTCGCTTTTCGCCAACCGAACCGCCCCAGTTAGATCTGGGGTCTAAAAACTCATAACCGGTAAAAACCACATTTGCCTGATATTATCAGTTTATCGGACGACTAGACACTTTATACTTTTAACTTCCTTGGGTTTGAGTTTCATGCAGTAGTGCCTACTGTTTAGCTGAATGATCAAACCATTAAATAACTGCTATTTACCTTCGAAATTCTCCAGCATGCTTTTAACATCTTCTTTTAGTCTAGTTGTGTATGATTTTAACAAAGCTTCTTTATTTTGAGGTAAATTTCTATGCATTTTGTTTAATATTTAGAATCAAATCAACGAAAACTTTATTTAGCCCACAGATTGCAGCAAGCTAGATACGACCAAGGAATATACTACTCTCTACCGAGAGAAGAAAGTCAACCGCCGTCCAATCAAAGGCGACATACATATATACTACTGAGACACCGCGGATCCGCAGTGAACTAATCTCAAATAAAAAAAGGGAAATTTAAAAAGGGATTTTTTTTTGTGTTGCAGAAAAATTTGACAGCTAAGACTAGGCGCGCACGAGCAACTTTTGTCTCCGCAACTACATACTTAATTTGTCTCTCATAGGGTTTGTATGGAAAGTCTCGTCGTTACATGCGCGCACTTTCATACAAGCCTACTTGATGTGAGAGAAAAATTTGTTACGGAGACAAAAGTTGCTCGTGCGCGCCTAGTCTAAATCTAAAGGGAAACGAGCACTTCTAAATTGTGCGTTAGTTTGTTAAAAGAAATAAAACTGTTCTCTTAGGTGCAAAAACATCTTATTTATTTTATATAATAGCACTGTCTGTGAAGCAAGAGTCCTCGAAGTGCCTTTTACATAAAACTTTGTTGCTAGTAAATAGCTTGTTAAGCGACTCTAAAGATTTCCTGTTCTGGCCAACAATATTTAGCCCATGCTTTAGCTCTGAAACAAAAATTCTGTAAAGCTATTTTGTTAACACAAATTAAAACCGCAATCCGGTAAAAATGTGTTTATTAAATAAGAACGTAGGTAATACGCTTTGTTCCCTTTATACCAGATTCCCATGCTGTATATAATGTAATAAGACGTCCTAAAATCCCAGGCGACTTACCTATCTATAACCAATAAAATTGTAATCTGTGGTCCAGTGACAGATTTCAGTTTTTTTTTTAATTTAATATTTATCCTTTCGGAAAGGCAATGGGAACAAGCCCGTACAGCCGTTGTCTTTAGTAATATTTTTCTTTGAACCTAACCTTATACCTAAAAGTACAGATAGACATGCTCAATAATAGCATGCTATGAACTGTTTACATTTGCTAGCAATTAGCATGCTAGATTGTAGCATGCTCCTGAATGAGCATGCTTAAAGTAAACATCTCGGTACACTTGCTATTGAAGCATGCTATTTTTTAGCTTGCCCTTTTTTAGCATGCTAATAAGCATGCTATTATTGAGCATGTCTATCTGTACCTTTACTTTTATTAGGTAGGTAGTTCATTTCCGCCAAGGTATGTCCCAAACCTAGTCAAATCAGCAATACTTTAATCTCCTATATTTTATCCAGGAAGCTGGCATAGGTATTGTCATGTTTATCGAATGTCAAAACGCGCGCATAGTATAAAAAGTTGTTATTAAAAATAAGAAAATGTGAGTTTATCGTTATTTTCAAACATGTTTTAATGAGAAGATAATTAAATATATTTTTCTTGTAGGAAAGCCAGCAAATCACTTGTCAAAAAACTTGACGGCACAGAACAAAATTTGTAGGCGAAAGCGCTATTGCGCACACCCCTCTCCATTGTTCGCCCCATTGGTCAAGTTGTTTGCATCGTAGTAATTTTAAAACTTAGTTTGGGAGGTGAATCTTGCAAATTCTTTGAGTCTCAGCGCATTGATGTTGATAAATCCAGTACTATCTTCGGGGGAAAAGCCACCAGCGATGTCCATCGACACTAGATCCTTGTTGTATAAGCTGGTAGAACTTTTTCTTGCCAAGATCAACACTGAAACAGAAGATACGCATTTTAAACGTCTAAAGAGAATTGTATTTTTAGATTCGCTGAGCGCGTATACTGGAAAGGGATGGAGATGTGACAAAAATGTATAAGTCGTGCCTTTGTTTGACTTAGTTGCAAGATTTTGTATGCCATTTCAACTAAGTCAAACAAAAATATCGCATACGTAGGAAGGGAGAAACAATATAGATTTTCTCTAGCTCATTCTGTGTAATTAGCGTATAAGCCTGACTCGGTTTGGACTACTATTATTCTATTGCCTCTTCTAGCTATTCGATTTTAAATGCCTACAAAATATTTCGGTTAGTCTATGGTTCTCAATAACGACACCTTTTTCCCAGTGGGGTAGGCACAGGCTAGTTCACGTCATTTACTACATCTGTCGCTTTCATAAACTACCTATGCAAATGTTAGTTTTATTACAATGAAGTTAGGTACCTTATTAAGAATTCCTTACCGTTTCCTTTAAAAATCTTAACTGTAACCGTCCCAGTTACGGTATCTTGTGACATTTCTAAGCATTTCCTCGTGTAGGTCGCCTCAGGAGAAAACCAAAAGCCGTTGTAAACAAAATCTGCCATTCTATCCTGAAGGTATTTTTTCAGCCTAAAACAAATCAAACATCATTAAAATAATACTCTTTTGAAATAAAATGTAATTTACAGGGTGAAATTGATGCCATTAGCATCCTTTTAAATTAAGAATCTACCCATCAAACTGAACAACTATTAGTATGGGAGCCAAACGATTTGAGCAAAAAAATATCTGCTGTTCCATACTAAAATGCGAAGCCTACTCGACTCAAATATACTCGTATGCAACAGCAGATTTTTTTTTGCTGCGATCGGATTGCTCCCATAGTAAAAGTTGTTCGATTTGATGGGTAGACTCTTAGCTTAAAAGGATGCTAATGATATCAATTTCGCCCTGTATATCGTCGCCTTAGAGTGAAGACCTCGGGAATGAAATTTTGTTTTTTTTTATTAGTACGTTTCTGGAAAGAAAATGTCATGTCCTGATTTCACTCAAAAAATTATCTGATACTCGTAATGCCATCTATAGCGTGTAATAAGAACCTCGCGAATACTCCCGAACTTCCAAAAAAGTTATAGGACTCTTTCGCACTTTTGCACTTACGAGTTCTTCACTCTAAGGCGTCGATATGTAGTATTTCAAACCTTAAGACTTCTCTATCCAAAGCGTAAGCTTCCAAATCTAAATGTGCAACGTGTAAAATGGTGCCTGCTGGTGTTTCGTAGAGCCCCCTTGACTGCAATAAATAGGCATTACATTACTTACTTAGTCTAAACTATTATAAAACTGTGAAAGAACCGTATCTGTACATTGAAGATATTAACAAGAAGATAGGGTTTTTAGGTGTCCCTGACTCCAAATCATCTATTTTGTATTTTGAAGTTTGTTTGATCGAGCATCACGAAAAAACTACTGAACCGATTTTAATGAAACTTTATTATTAGTGTGGAGTATGTTGCATAAATAACTCATGTACGTTAATTTTATTATTTCAATGTTTATTCTTTAGAACTCTGTATTTAATAAAATATACACATACATATATGTGCTCACGATTATATTCCTAGAGGGGGTAGTAAGAGATATTCTGAAAACTCATAACATCCACGTTTCACTAGCAGTACCGAAACTCTGTCCAGTGTGACGGGGAGTGAGCCCGTCGCCATTTTAATGGGTAAAATACATGCCCCGAAATTGAAGCATGCAGGTTTCCTCACGATGTTTTAAACTCTCTTATTTTCATCGCGGAAAAAAGTGTCCTGTTGAAACTCGTAACCTACCTTCAGGCCAAGGAAACGATTTTCAACGATGTCAATACGGCCGACTCCGTGCTGTCCACCCAACTTATTAAGAGTTTCCACTAGGGTCAGTGGATCTGTTATAATGAGGGCCTTCTCTTGTCCACTCGGTACTTGGATGGAGATTGGTAGACCTGAGATCAGGGGCTCGTTTAATAAACATGACAATTGTAATTTACAATGACAATTCGAGGTACATTGCTGAGAATGTTAGGACACATGTCACCTACTGCATGTTTAACATCATTAGTAACCAGCAATGCTCCCTGAATTGTCATTGTAAATTGCAATTGTCACGTTTATTAAATAGGGCCCTGGTATAAGTAATTATTATGCGACAGTTGGTAAGTAAATGTATGCGACATAAATTTTCAACGTAGTTTGACATTGAATAATTAATAGAACAGACAACGCGAACAAAATCTGTGCGCCACGATCAGCATTGCGGGGCGCGTATTGGGAGCGTCGCGGTGCAGCGAGCGCCTGATACAGGCTAAGTAAGCTTGTACCAATTGGCCTATACGAGCGTTACAAACAATTCAGCCTGGGAGTCGCCTATAGTACCTACCTCAATGGTTAGCACAGGTAAATTTTAGATACATACAGCGACAGATCAACCTACCCATAGTTGAACCACAGTATAAGAAAGAGTATATATAGGTAGTACTAAATACAGGCAGGCACCCCCTCTCTGGCAGAATCGTGGTGTAAAATGTAAGAAAATTTGTATTCCTGCCCCGCTCGCACTCACTCAGTATCCCATTTGTACGAAATGACAGCTGAGTGTCTTAGGTGTGGTAGAACTCAGGACATTTACATACGGATAAGGGTTAAACCTGATCTGGCAGCACAGAGTCGCATTTTTTGATGCTTCATCCTTTTCTGTCGCTCAGGAACGTAATTTGCTAGAGCGAGAAAGATAGCGGGAATGCAACAGCACCGGCAGTGCTGCGAACTTTCTCGCTCTAGCCGTTGACTTTCCTGAGCGACAGAAAAGGATAGAGCGTGAAAAAATGCGATTCCGTGCTGCCAGATGAGGCTCAACCCTAAATCAGCCAGATAATAGCCAGACCAATTGTCAATAAATACGCAATAAGGTATAACGCAACAGCTGTTTCGTTTCAATTCTTATATATGGTCTTAATATGCTGACACTTTTTTAAGGGGATGATCAGACCGTCAAACTGAACAACTTGTTCTATGGCACCAACATCGAAATCGGGAAAAAAAATAATCTGTCCCATACATTTGACTCATGTAGGTTTTCAGTTTTGTATGGAACAGCTGATTTTGTTTTCGAGATTTCGTTGTTGGTGCTATATAAAAAGTTGTACAGTTTGACGGTTTGATCATCCCCTTAAAAAAGTGTCAGCATATTAAGACCCTATATAAGAGTTGAAACGAAACAGCGGTTGCGTTATACCTTTATGATTATGGAAGAAAAAAAGATTTACTTACCTCTCTCAAAATGGATATCAATCGTGGAGGGGTAATCATCGGCTTCCTGAAGTTCCCTTGTCATTTTGAAAATTCCATTTGGAGGGATTGCGGCAGGATCCTCCAGTACTCCCGATTCGTAGCTATATTTATATTGAAGAAATATAAGCGTTTTGTTAATTAAATTCTAAATATGTCCTGCATCAAGACATTTTCATACTTATTGAGCAGGTAAAAATGAATTATGTCTAGAGTTCAGAATATAACGTTTGTATCAATGTATGTCACTTTACATCGTAGATAGAGAAGGTATGTCAAAACAATGCATGACAAAGTATGTGCGTCACGCCTGCATGCCCTTGCTCCCGCCAATTTCACCTCACCCTCTCGTGGAAACGACAATACAGGTTGGTTAACCAAATCTGACGCGTTCACAGACACACATAAATGCGTTTTTCCTGTCACTGCGTCCGTGCTTGATAGAGACATTTTTATTATGCGTGCAGTGGCTAAGGCATTGTGTAAATGTGTGGCACGCGTCACTTTTAGTTAACCGACCTGTAAGCAATGGTGTAGTCCTGTCTCACTCGCCCTCACTCAGTATCGCATGTGCTTACCTCTTGTCAGTTCGAGCCCATTTTTATGAAGTGGCAGGCAAGGGTGTTCTGATACTACAGAGGAGCTCATAAGCGACGACCAACACCTGGTAGTTAGGTCCTTCTTATGAAGGTCAGTGGCCAATAAACCTACCTGATATGCATTATATTCTCATCAGTCGACCACGGGGCTTTGGGAGTAGCTGAAACAGGAATATTCTCCTTCTTTGCATATTCTATTAGGTCACTTCGACCTTGAAATCTATTAAAGAACTCGGGTTGACGCCATGGTGCTATAACCTGAAATAAAGAGTTTGCGGAATGCATCATTATCATCGTTTCAGTCAAAAAATTGCCGCTACTGGTAAATTAACTTAGTTATGGAAACTATCTTCACAGTTTCACTTAGTATTCGGAAAGATCTAAATTGTGTTGCTTTCGTCCATCGGCTTCTGCGATACCTCATAATATGTCCTAATCTCATCATAGAACTATGAGTATTTATGATAAGAGTAATTTATGATATTGATTTAGGCATTTCAAATATTTAACGGAAATTAAACAATTGAACTTACTTTGCCTTCAGGCCATAATGAATAGACACTGAGTTCAAATCGGACTTGATCATTGCCTTTTCCAGTAGCGCCATGGGATATGTATCTGAAGATTAATTAATTAATATTAAAAGCTTTTTACAGAGAAATAACACTCTCGTACAATCCGTTGCACATAGGAAGATGTGTGAAACGAGCAATTTTCGTACTTAGTTTCTTGACATAAGAGTCCTGTTAGAACTCATCTTATGTGAAAAAGGATATAAGGGGTACACATATGATATGCGTACCCCTTGCCTAATTCAGATATATATGCGGCATGTCTATCTGCTTTAGGCCAGGAATCCACTAAAGCGGAGCGGAGCAGAGCTATGTAAAATCAATCGATAAAGGTGCGTTTCCACTGAAACTGAACGAATCGACTAACGGCTAAAATAGCTTAATTCTGTTACTAAAGGAAAAATTAGCAATTCGAGTGGTTGATTCTACACGGCTCCGCTTTAGTGGAATCCGGGCCTTACCTAAGTCACAGAAAAGGGATATACAATACATGAACATCATACAAGCGTTCGAGTCGACGCACGCACACAGACGAGCGCCACGTAAGGGCCCGCTAAGGTAACTAACCAATTAAAGTCAATCATTTTTTTCAACGCAATCGTGAAACTAATTGATGTGCCTTTGGTTTGTCAGATTTCTGTTAAAATATACAGTTTCAATGCTAGGATTAATTTAAGATTTGTAAGGAAATCCTTGAGCCACTGTAACTTTGTAACTATACATTTAAATCTGACGAACCACATGACATCGACTTTCGATTGGTTACAGTCAAAAATATTATAATAACTTCGTTTGTATGGACCGTGCTAGAGGGCTTATCCGCTAAATATCGAATGTATGGGCTTAGCACGGTAGATATCAAAGACCACTTTTTATACAATTTAAACGGTAAACTATCACATAATTATACACTAACACAATTAAGAAAATACTTACTTAGCACCCAACTTCTTAGCAGCATTAACAATGCCCACAGAGATGCAGGGTCGGGCTAGCGAAGTTCCCAGGTAGTAGCGACTCTCGTAGACCAAGCCCATCCTGACAGCCGGCAACATGTAGTTGGAGACGAACTCTTTACGGAGATCTTCCACAATCACCTGCCACATCATCATTTTAATAATTAGCTAATTGGAAACGAAAGAGCTGTTTCATTCTTTTAGGTCAGGTAAACACATGTTGTTGGAACAGCCCATTTTTTTGGTGATTTCAGTATTGATACCTTAGTAAGCACCCCTGGCCATTTGGGTTGTTATTTAAAACAATCTGACTTCACTGAAAAAATGTACCACAAAGTTTAAAAAACAAAATTCAGGTGTCACTTTATGGTATAATGGCTGATAAAGATTTTGAGCATGGGCTTGACTGCTTATAACATAATTTGTAGGCGAAAGCGCTACTGCGCAGCCCCCGCATTTATCAAAGTGTATACCGGGTAGTCTGGACGGTATTTAAGACTTCACAAGACAAAGTTTTAACCAAGAACTCACATCTTTAGCTCCAATAGCTTTAGCCTTCTGTTTAGCTTTTTCAAAATCTTCATCTTGTCCAACGTCTGCCATGTAACAAACCACATCGTAGTTCTTTTGTATCAACCTGTAAGACAACATAAAATTACACAATAAAATACCTGTTTATTTTCGTTGATATTATGATTTTTAGTGAAGTGTTGTATGCATACCATTTCAAAATGCAACTGGTGTCTAAACCACCAGAATAAGCAAGAACTACGAGATCTTTAGCCATCTTTTGAACGGAGTTGATTCTGATGCAAGTACTTCTGATCGACTGGAGTATAAATATGACATTCTTAACTATAACTAAGAGATAACCTTAGGGTCGAATGTAATATACGATATAAAGTCACATGATTAGAGAAAGTTGTTAAATAAAACAAAATAGTGACGATTAAATAATTTAATAAAACTTTTAACAGTTGAATACTGATAGTTTAAGTATTATTATAGTAATATGCATACTTTCTACATAATTGCACGTTATGGTTAGCCATATAAAATGAAATCTATTGTTAATATAACCTAGATACCAAGTACACATAATATAATGATCGAAAAACATTTTCTGGTACTGTCTTTTATATTTGTAGAGAGAATTTTGTAAACGATTACTAATGTAATAAAATTATTATTTCAACATTTTCTTCCGTGATAGTAACGATATCTTTAATTGATTTCTGTCGCGATCTAACGAAGCCCTTATTATTATCTAAATAAATTATTTCTATATTTATCTAAACTTTGTTCAATTGCCAATTCTTATTTTCAGAGAAACATCAAGATAGGAAAAAGTTTTTGAACTTTTCAAGTCACATGATACTTTTATGGATATCAATTACGACTACGCAATTATTATTATTTACTTACATTGGAATGTAAACAACTGAAACAATTGTATAGTTATATTAAGTAACACGGACACATAGAATAACAGTTTCAAGAACATTAGTTAGAGTAAAAACACTAGCGAAATATAAATAAACTACATTTTATAAACATGTTTAGATGTAGATAAATAATTTGCAAATAAACTATTTTGATGAAGATTAATTATACTTGGGGCACGTGCATCGTGCATAGAAAATGTGAATGTCTGACGCAAAATGTTAAATTACTAATAGCTAACACACTGGTTAAGATCTAGCATTTGGCATTAAAATATGATGAAAAAAGCTAATGTTACAGCTAATAACACACCTGAAGGCAATAATAAATTCTGTTACTACACTCTAGTAGTATCAACTAACGCTGGTAAGCAAGTCCAAGTAGATGATTATAAATTATAAGTAAGCAGCATATCTGAAGGATTAGTTTTGCATGATTGGTTATTGCATCTACCGTAGCTGCTCTTAATTCTATCACAGCGTGTAAAAATGTGTATTTTCAACGAACATTCTAAGAGCAGCCTCTTTTTGTGGTAGAGACGGAAGGACCAGCAATAAAATTTTATTATCGTAGTCTTGGTTTATTTGATATCAGGGCTTTCCTATTCAGTCTATGTTGGAACAATTTCATATTTAGAAAGGTGTTTTAAGTATCAAATCAATTTAAATAAATTAAAAAGGCGAATAATACAATAGTAATTCTTACAAACTAATAATAGAAAAAAAATATTAAACTTCACAAAAACATTAACAGTTCAAATACTTTGCTTATGTACTTTAACAAATAGTTTTAAAATATGTACATAGTAAACCATTTCATTATCACAAATAAAAATCTTCACACAAATTCTAGATTAGAATTTAATAAGACAATCCATAGTAACCAAGTTTCGAACAAATTTTCTAGGACGAAGAAATTCAGCTTCATACCAGGCAAAATTTTAAGATCGAATAACGCCAAAGGTTGTGTTTGCAATCAGCAAGCTGCAAGAAACTTTATAGTCTACTTTAATGATTATATCACAATCGATGGTGGCATCACTTTATACTAATTTGTGAAATATTTTTTTATAAATTCTTATTTGACTGTATTGCTGTAATTTATTTTAACTTGGTACAATAACTTTTCGAGAACGATAGTAAGACGCTATTTGACAGGGGCCTGTAAACATTCCTGTGCAGAATACAATTAAATTAAAAGCCATGTCACACAACCGATTTCTGAGCGTAGACGTTGACGGAACGATATATCGTCATTTCTGAAATCAATCAGTGTCGCGGCGATAAATCGCTTTGAAAATCGAGGCAGTGCCGTTGCGATGTCATTGCGGTGCAGTAGCGATATCGCTACGATCAAAAATAGCTTGTGAGATATAGCTCATGAAGTTGATACAGAATCCTTTATTGTATTTAGGAAAGTTATATGACCCCTCTCAAGCACGAACAAGCGTCTCTGGACTAAAATACTAACAACTTCCAATTTTCCATATCATCAAAGAATACACGTGAACAACTAATTGCCTTAGTTAGTGAGAGAGTTTAAGTCGGAGAGGAAATTTTCCGGAGTCAAGATGTGAGATGATCCGATGATGACTTCCCAGTTTTTGACTGCTGCAGTCACCTCGTAAGCGCAGCGGATCTCAGAGAAGGATACGCCTGTAACAAAATGTATTATTATACTAAACACGCAACAAGTACTGAGATTCAAGATATTTAGAAACGAGAGGCAAGAATCTTTTTTAAGCCGCATCGTATTGTCTTAGGCATAGGAGTATCGTAGAATAGAACCATTTCAAATCATTGAACAACTACACACATACACATAAATTACACATTCGTAAATTTTTTGGTCGATGTCGTCTCTATTTTTTAGTAAATCGCTGTAGCTAATCAAATTAAAGATTGAAAAATTAAGTCTCAGGCGGGATTTGAACCCGCACTCTTCCCAACGTGTTTTTCCAATTTCGCCACCGCGCCCACTACCCAGAGCACGAAATTTTCAAACTCAATATATTTTTTTTAATTTTCTTTGTCGCTGTAGCTTTTACCCCCCTGCGCTCGTCGTTCTCTTATGTGTCACACGAAGTTTGTAGTCCTGGTATGTAGTACATAATAGTTCAAAGTTCCAAATGAGTATTTTTTTGTTTGATGGTTGGTTGCGAGAGATTGTTTTAATTTTAAATGTAGTATTTCATACGTATTAAACAATGACATATACTCTAGCTATAGACAAGCACGTTCAAACAAACAATATGTCACATAAAACAACACATTGCGGTCTTTCATTGCCATAGTAACGAAGTGAACTAGAGAACATCAATACGGTACGGGTACCGTATTCAAGTGGAACATGTTGTTTCTATGAAAGGGCTTGTCTATAGCTAGAATATATGTCAGTGGTATCAAATAATATGATTATGAAATTCGAATTATCTTATTATTTTTTCATAATATTTGTAATGATAATAATGTTGTTACTAAAAAAGCAATAAAGCTCACCTCCAACGATGAACACAATGAGGCGCGGGACGTTCTTGACGGTCTGCTGAGCCTTGTCCTTGTGCCAATGGCCGTAGCGGACGCTGCAAGAATAATACTGATTAATACCTTATTACAAGTAAATTTTAACCAGGATCATTGTAGAGAAGGCTTAGGAGAATGTCCTCTCGCGCGTCTAGTAGTCGAGCGACAGAAAGTTCAGGGGGATCAGGTAATATCATTCTTGAATTTGACGGAATCTCAAACTTTATTGGTCAGTTTACGACATTGAATTTACATTTGGTATGAAATAAACACAGTAAAAATAATCAAGGTATGAGCTTAATAATCTATTATGTACCTAGTAGGTGCTTGGTATCCGGACGTCTGGGCGCGGCCAGCCAGGAAGGGGAAATGACGTTGGTCCAGTTTATCCTCGATCGCGTCTTCCATTACATCCTGCAATCAAATGAAAACAATTTTTTTATTATTTTAAAGATGCATGAATATTTTTTAATTATAAATTAATTGACTTTTGTTTGTGACTAGCACTGCATTTCTGCCAATGTCAAGTAGTTTGTGGCCAGGAAGGTGACATAGGCATTGTTGTGGCTCTTGTTTACGGGATCTATGCTTTGAGAAAGCATCTATCCCAATCTTAAGGATTGTTTTATAGTAAAAACAAAGTTGAGAAGAGATGGCAGAGCCTCGTGGCAAGATTAAACACGAACACCACGCGAATGACACGCTCGCGGCAAAACTTGCAACGTGATTACGTGACCCTAAAGAATATTTTTCAATCATCAACATTTTATCAATAAATCAAGTAATTACCCTTCGTTTATGTAAATACATACATAAACGCACGATCATAATCCCTTGCGATTGGTCAGAAATATTTTTACAACAACCTATCTTGCATGCAGTTGTAACAAGGCTCTACTGTAATGATATTAAAATAAATAAAATACCTTGACGACTGGTGTCCAGCGCGACATTTGGTAAGTCTGTTCGGTGATCCTCTCCTTTCTAGGTACTTGATATTGCTTCTTCCTATTGCCCTGTAACGAAATTAATAAATATTTTAAATGTGTTATCATTATTTTGTGCCTATCTTTAACCTTTTGGCCGCACGTAGGTAGTCATGTATAACGTCGCGCGGCCAGCTTATGTTGGTTTTGCGAAGCTTGATGTGTTGCCGTGTGCACGCAAATTTTATTTTATTTTATTACACTATGATTATGGTGACGTGAAAGAAGTAGCACGCGCTTTGGGTGCATAGCGCGGCGGTCAAAAGGTTAATGCAGGAATCATGTCAAAGGTCCTCACCTTTGACATGATTCCTGCATTAACTGCAAATGATGTCACATGATGCCATTTTATAAATTAGCTGTAATTATATCATAAAGTCCCTTCACGATTTTATATATGATAAACTCACTGTGGTTAGAAATTTGACTAAAACCACTAACTATCTTTTAATCTTAAAAGTTCATTTGACATATTCTTCATACAAAATTATTTCAAATGAGCTGTCGGATAAGCTAACAAGAACTTATCCAAAAGTGGTGAAACAGGCCCTAAGTGTAGTTATGGTTCGCTTTTAGCAATTTTACGTCAAAGGGGTGGTATAGACCATTCACTATGGAGCCAACATCGAAATAGCGAAAGAAAAACCAGCTTTTCTACACCTTTGAGTCAAGTAGGTACTGCAGTTTTGTAGGAAACAGCAGATTTTATCCGCGATTTCGATATTCGCTCAATAGTGAAAGTTGTTCAGTTTTCTGGACTGGCTTTAAACTATGACTAATTATTATAAGGACTAGCCTTGCGGTAGCATTTCCCCTCTGACACGGTATAAGCACAATTGATCTTGTGCATTTACATTAAATTTTACACCTTATCACTAAACGAGACAGCCTATAATTGCGAAATAATAACTTCGAACTTAGAACGTTTGGGGTTCACACGAGACTACTCTCATGATTTTTAACATTCAAAATTAGAATCTAAACTTATGGGGAATCAAATCCAAAGTTGCGGATTTCATGTTACCTCGCCCCCCGCAAAAAGTGGCAGAAATGTTTGTTAGTAGAATAACACGCGTAACCAGTCCAAATATAAATAGTCAAAAGCTTTAAATATATGTATCCTCTTTTGATACGATACAGCGTCGATAACATTGACTGCGTTAGTTTATATCTTTATACTACTCGTATTAATATGGTGGACGCAATGATATTATATACCAAAAAGAACCAGATATGTTACTTGCGCGCGCAAAGTAAAGACTCGTAAGACCTAATTAGGATGACTTTCAATAGTCCGACAATACTAATCGTCCTTCAAACAATACTACGTGAATGACGGCTGTGGCGCGGCACAATTTTACGCACCATTTTCTATGAAGGTATTTATTCTAGGATATAAAATACATACAATAGGGTATTGGACAGCATGTAAAATATAGGATCTGTTGATGGCATCCGTATTAAATATGAATTTTGGAAACCAATTATTGATTCAGTTAAGAAAATTACTGGATATTTTAAGAGAACTGTGACTGGCCGAATGGTTGATGACGTCTACTGCTTGTAAACAGTTGCGTGTAGTGTGTGTCGTACAATGTTTACGTCATCGTGTCGTCACCTGCTTGTAGCCACGTATATTGTCAGGAAAAGCGTTTTCGCGGGATTTTTTAATAACATGTTTTTTGTTTTCGTTTTTTCTTGCATTATATGTAATGGAACGTATTCATTTATCTTGTATATTCATTGGATTCTTTATCTGTATTCAAATGTATGTTCTGTTTTGGTGTGCAATAAAGTATAATTGAATTGGAACGTAAAATATACATTTTCTATAGAGTCCTTAGACATCAGTGATTAACGTAGAACAGTTTTTAAAACCCTGTCAAATACCCTATTTTTAACTTTCGAATTTAACCGTGGGTACATTTTAACCCCATAGTAAAAATTTTTTACTTACATCGACAACGACGTTGAGGCCGAGATTGGCGAGGTTGAGAAGCGTCTGCTTGTCGGCCGGGTCGAGCTGCGCGTGCGTCACCAGCTTGTTCAGGTTCTCCTCAGAGATGCCGTTCTTAGACATTATGTAAAGGGCGATAATGCGCATCTTGTTGTAGTTAGATACTGCCTGTAACCAGTTAACAACGCCCAGTAAGTACTGCTGTTTGTAGAGGTAAGCCACAGATTATAGTTACTTCGTAACAGATACATCATTTCTTTAGAAAACGATAAGGTTTCACGCTTTACTCATTTACTGCCTGACGGTCCCACAGAATAAATACTAGTACTACCCCTACAGAAGAATCACTTTAAAAATAGATTTAAATAAATAGCGACTCTCTCTGCACGGCAATAAGGTGCAATGTTATTAGCACCCGTCCTGTCGTACAATTCGCAAATAAGCTAACAAACCTTCACAAAGTGAACCGAGTCATTAGAAATGAAAGCTTCCTTTACATAGTCTCCCTCTTTCATTCTTTCACGTGCTGGCAGCGTGTCATCGCTAGGGTTTTCAAGTCTCGCATGGACTGCTCACAAAATGGTGGAAAGTTTAATGAGATTTGACCAAGAAGTTTACACGGTATACCTAACCTATTGCCATTCACCCCTCGGTGGGGATCGGCCGTCAGGCGTACCTGAGCTGTGGAGTGAGACTGCCCTGACGGTACGCATGAAAATGTATCTAATGGCGCTCCTTTTTAGCGCGTAAACGAAGGAGATAAAAGGCGTGATAGATCTTTATCGCGCGTAATCCCAAAGTTTTTCATACATTAATCGTTAGCCGTTTTTGCATAATTATGTCGCCGCCTTAAATAACTTACCGGATCCAGAAGGACGGGCACGATGCTCCTCATGTGGTCCTTGATCTTCTCGCCTTCAGCATCCGTGCCCATTGCGAGGTCCTGAAACGCATGTTTATTAGTATCTACGTTTTATTGAATCAACTTATTTTTCATTCTTAAGGAAACAGGATTGATTTCGGAGGCATATAGGTTTAATAAATTTTATGATTTCCTCGACCAGCTTTTGCTATAAAGTTGTTTTTTGTTTTCTTTGTATTTTGCCTAATTGATTAGTTGATCAAGGTAAGCCTATATTTCGATGATAAAAGTAGTTCAACTTGGTTTTGGTTTTCTTAATAAATGAATATAAAATAAACTATTAGAAGTTTATTAATCTTTTACAGTACGACCAGTAAAATAATTCCGCTCGGCAATATTCGTTTGCGCAGAGCAGACCCGAGTCCCCGTCAAAACCCGAATCAAAGGGTGCAAAGTCGATAGCAGCGAAAAGGGCGCGAAAACAATTAGCCAATGGCGGCAAGATATTGAAGGTGGTACACACGGCGACACATCAAGCTATTCAAAACCAACATAAGTTGGCCGCGCGTAGGGGGAATAACGTATAACGTCGCACGCCCAGCTTATATTGGTTTTCTATAGCTTGATGAGTCGCCGTGTGTACATCATGATTAGTCAATATAATTTCGCGCGCTGTTAAAATTTTTCAACTGCGCAGGTACATCGGTAAGACTTATAAACCTGGTACTACTGCACTATTCTCAAGACATCTCACCTGCTCAACCTTGCAGAGTTTGTCGGTGTATCCCTGGTAGGACTTCATGCAGTCCTCGGCGAGTCGGAGGTGAGTCGCGTACTTAGAGAGCTCCTTCTGGTATTGCGGCATTTTCTTTATCATCTGCGACAGGTCTCGCATGGACTGCTTGTCACCTGCAGAAGGTCATTTTAATTTGGTTTTGTAATGTTAATTAAATGTCTAATCATAGAAACGTAAACTTCATGATCGTTTTTTTTTATGGCAAGGTTATAATGATCCCTTCCAGAATACTGTACAAAAGGTGTTTTTCAAGCGCAGCGGCAAGCGACGTCGCAACTGCACCGCCATGACGCAACTGAGTCGTAGATTTTTCTGAACGTTATCGCCGCGACAGTGATTGATTTCAGAAATATCACGGCGATATCGTTTTTTTCAACGTCTACACTAAAAAAAAATAGCTTGTGTGATATGGCGCTTAGGTTTTCACTATGCTTGATACACTAATAAAAGTTCGTATACCGCCGAGCGTAACCACTAGTTTAATTACACTATGGTACTACTGAAATTATGCCCGCGTGATAAAAGCCGTGTCTAGTAGCCTTAACACAGCTCTTTTTAAGGGTAAATATGCCTTTAGTTTTATAATAGTACGAACTTTTACCCGCGACATCCCCCACACAAATTGTTATACCATTATACCAGATTTAAAAAAAAAGACATTTTAACGGATTCTCCCCGCGTTTGGGCATATTTGAGTTCCCGATATTTCGGCATTGTTACAGCTACCATGATCACGGGGATCGGGAACTCAAATATACCCAAACGCGGTAAGAACCCGTTAAAATGTTTAATTCTAGATTAAATAATAACCGCGTAACTCTAAAAAAAAGTTTCATCAAATCGGTTCAGTAGTTTTTGCGTGATGCTTGAACAAACAAACATACAAAAAATTTGTGATTAGGAATCAGGGACACCTAAAAACTATATCGATAGTTTTTTTTAATCTTTAATGTACAGACACACTTCTGTTACAGTTTTATAATACAGGGTGTCTCAAAAGAAATTTTATATTTAGTGGATCGATTAAAAAAAAAGTAAGCCGTATATAGAAAAAATGTATATTAATTATTGAAATACACTTTTTGGGGATTTATTTCTTAAAAATGATATCGTCTAAATGTAGACCCTCGCGTTCTCGGCACTCATTTAATCGAACAGTAAAATTACTTATGACGGCTCGGCAGGTGGATTCAGGGATGGCTGCCATTTCGTGACGGATATTTTCTTTCAAATGGGCCAGTGAAGTCGGTTTATCGGGTTTCTGATGTTTGCGTTTTGGATTCGTTGCACTCCAGTAGCGGCAGTTCTGCTTATTTACGTGGCCATTAAGATGAAAATGAGCTTCATCCGAAAACAAAATGTTGGTAAACGTTGAAAATCGCTCAATCACCTGATTTACGAAATGAAGCCTCTGACTGGCATCTTGGGGCTTTAATTCTTGCACCAATTGAATTTTGTAGGGGTGCAGCTGTAGGTCTTTGTGCATGATGCGATGTAATGATGATCTATGCACATTTAAAGCACTTGCGCGCTACCGAATTGAAAGGTTCGGGTCGTCACGAACAGACTGATTAACATTCTCCACGTTTTCTACCGTTCTTGATGACCTAGGTCGCCCGGATTTTGATTTATCTAGCGTTGTACCGGTCTCTTCAAACTTTTTAACCCAATGTCGAATGAGAGGAATGCTTGGCGCATCATTTAAGTGGCGAAAACCTCGAATACTGCAGAATTTTCTACGCGCTACAGTCGCCGAATCACCGTTTTTGTAAAACTCTCGCACGCACAACGCGCGGTCTGCTCCCGAGAAACGCTCCATAGCGACTGAATTCCCAAGAGCCAGGCTACCGATTGACATAACCCCCGCGCCCCTCGGATACGTTGCGCTCACGCAGTAAGCTAAATAAATATAAAATTTCTTTTGAGACACCCTGTAGTTTAGTTAGCAGTGTTCCCATACCTCCGCCCATCCGCTTGGAGTCGGTGAACTTCTTCAAGTTCTTAGTGACGGAGGTGGACACGACGGCGATATGCTGGTGCCGCAGCTCCAGCCACAGCTCGTCGTTCTCGTCGAGGAGCACTTCCTTCATCTGCCCTTGACCAGGTGTTGCTTCGTATCTGTTGATGTTAGTTATATTTTTAAACATATTTATCCATCACTCTCTCCATCGCCAATTTCCAGGACGAAGCAAAGTGAAGGAAAGATGATGAAGATCAAGTACCGACCTGTAGACATCATTTTCAATCGGCAGTAGATCGTAAGCCATAGCCTGCAGCGTCAGTTCGTGCAGCAGAGGCGAGACACAGTCGAAGCCACGATCCATTACAAGGAGTTGGGAGCGCGCCTTTTCTGGACCTTCACCCATTGTTGGTTCATCGGCCTAGAAAGTTAAAACATTCTTTAAACTATCATCATGAGCAATTCTCACTGCATGGTCTACTCTCAGGGCTAGTAAACGCCCAATACATCCCAATACTACGCGTGCCCAATGCGGATTGGTAGGCATCACATCAGTGGCGTGCGCTCCATAGAGATAAAAAGACAGTGAAACTCTCATAACTACTAGAATTTAACAATTTTTTATTTATTTTATTTTCTAAATGACTTTTGATTGTTTAATTACCTGTATTTAAACAAATCAAAATCATTAGTAGACAAAATACATTAAATACTAGAAGTTATGAAGGTTTTTTTTGTCTCTATGAAGGGCACGCCACTGCATCACATTCGCATTCGAATTTCTTCTTGAAACCATACTCAAAGTAAAAGTTAAGAAAATAGAAATATTGCTTATCTAATTATCTTCTATCTAGTCGACTGCATGCCATTTTATATTGCTTATGATCAAAATGAAGATTGAGAAAAAATTTAGTAGCAAGAATTAGCACCTACAACCATTGATATTAAAGCCCAAGCCCAGATCATGCTTCAAAGCAACTAGGGTGACATTGCCAAATTTGATTTTGAATCACTTTTTTGGAATGCAAACAAAAAAATTCAGATATCTATTCCATTGCCATCAGTATAAACTAGTAAAAAAGTGTCTGTACCTTGTAAGCATCAAGTTTTTGCTGGATGAGTTGAGCTAGTTCCACATTGCGCTCCCAGTCACTGTAAAAACAATTAAATATTATCAACCATATCAGAAATACATGCATACATAAACTCACGACCGAAATACCTTTCGGGGTGGTCAAAAACATTGTTAGAACTACTAACTACAAATACATCAGAAGTCAGGTTATTTATGATAGGTAGAACAATTCACGTTCCCGAAATTGTCGTGTTATATAAACGGTAACTTACACAGTTGGAGCTGGCCTGATTAGTTGTTAAAGGTTTTTTCTTCTATAAAATTTTTTTTTAGATTCTTTTATACATCAATCCTATCCTAACCTATCATACTTCAACATCAACATTATTGATTCACTGATGCAATTCGTTAAACTGGTTAAACATACTATCATGATTTCTTGACGAAACTTTGAATTAAATTTATATTATACTAGCGTCTCGCCCTAGCTTCGCCCGGGGGCGATCTACAATATAAGTCCCTACACATAAATCTTCCGTAAGAAATTATCTAAACGACACAGTGCAAATTGTAATCCATTCGTGGTTTAAAAGGAGTTAGAAATATCGCGGCGATACCGATCGCGCGGAGGAGTAATATAGTACATATGGACACGAGTATATTATTCCCCGAAGGGGTAGTCAGACATATTCTGAAAACGCAGAACATCCAGGATTCACTAGTAGTATCGAAACTCTGTTCACTTATAATGGACAGTAGGTACAATAGATGCCTCGAAATTGAAGCATACAGGTTTCCTCACGATGTTTTCCTTCACCGAAAAGCCAGTGTTGTATATACAGATGGACACATTCGAAAAGCGACTTTATTTTATACTGCGTAGAGAAGAATGTATAAATATTGTAAGAATGTCTAAACAATAACCTGCGATACCGCACTGACGGGTACTCTCCAAGAGTAGCGCAGAGCGTGGCGATCTGCTCCGCGATGCGCTCCATGTTTGCGTTGCGCGTCTGCGCCAGCGCAGGGTTGTACATGCACTGGAATGTCTCCGGTGAGTCCAGGGAGAATACCTAGTAACAGCACGATGCTTATATTTTTTGTCCATAAGTCCTTCGTTCACAGATTACTAAATCACACAAGGATCATTTATTTGTGTATTGGCCAAGATATAGGCTAGTGATTTAATTTACCAGCTGCATAAAGCCAGATGTGATTGAACCATATTAACATAAGTTCACTATTATGTTTATGGCTGGGAACTGAAACCAAGAGCATTTCAATTCAGCTCCATGGCTTTGAATCAAGGCTATGGTCATAACATAGTCTTTCTTAATATGCTGACGGTTTTTAAGGGGATGATCAGACCATCAAACTACTATCTATAGGGTCCTTCTTAATATGCTGACACTTTTTTAAGGGGACATTCAGACTGTCCAACTGAACAACTTTCTCTATGGGACCAATGTAGAAATCGAGAAAAAAAAATCAACTGCTCGATACAAAACTGCAAACCTACTCGAGCCAAATGTTTGGGACAGCTGTTTTTTTTTTTCGCGATTTCGTTGTTGGTGCCATAGAGAAAGTTGTTCAGTTTCTGTCAGCATATTCAGTTGGACCCTGTATAATGGAGTATGGGACCAAGATAAATAACGTAAAAAGAAATCTGCTCCATACAAAACTGCAAACCTACTCGACCCAAATGTATGGTACAGCAGATTTTATCGCCTCATAGAAGAAGTTGTTTATCCACTTAAAAAACCATCAGGATATTAAGAAAGACCCTGTAGAATACCACATCCCCTTGAATAGGTAATTTATTTATGTAAGAAAACAGACATACATAAAGCACAATGTTTGTGATCTCTTTTATTAGTGATCTTATGTATTGTAAGAATTATTCCACGCAATTTACCTGACTCTCGTAAGGCAAGAAAGCAATGTTGATCTCCCTCAATGTTTTAATTTTCCTTGCCGCCGAAGACTTGCACAGTTCATTGAACAATTCCTCAGGACATACTAACCAAGGCAGCGTGTAAAACAACATTTCATTCAAGTAAAAAGTAATAAATTACTAGGTATTCAAAGAGAAACAACTCTTTGCATGTTGGAGTAGCCTATAGTGTTTAAAAAACAATTATTATATGGACAAACCTGTTGTTCATATGGAATGTAAGCTACGTTGATTTCCTTTAATGTTTTGATATATTTACAAACTGGTTTACGTGACAATTCATCAAACAGTACATCAGGGCAAGCTGTAAATGAAAATAAAATTTAAAATGCAACTAAAAATAAGCATGAATAGAACAAAATCTAGCAATGTGAACTAAAATAAATAAAATAAGATGAAAATTAACTATTTGTGCACAATACCTTCAGTGAAGAAGACGTGGGCAGCCTTGTACATGATGCGGTTGCCGACAGAGAAGTCATTAATGAGAGCATGAACAGACTTCTCAGATGGTGTGATGAGGTATATGCCGTCCATGGTGCAAAGTGGCTCCCTCTTCTTATGGATGTCTTCTACCACTGGAATATGTTATCTTTTTTATATGTCAGGTCCTAACAATTATAAATAAAAACCGGTGCGATTCGGGCTACTTGCGCACCTTAACTTCCGTACTACAACACATACGCAACATATTAACTTACAAAAAAGTTTTGTTTTCTCCGGGACCTTAAGCGCAAGACAGACTCACACTTGGCCAGTTTTTATTATTTGTTGTTATACTGTAGAGTTTGCTCTATAATCACACCAAGTTTGACGTTTATATATTTTACCGTTTTTACGATAGAGTGAGAAGAAATAACGAAGATAAAAACTAGTTTCTTGTATGAGGACCCCCCTTAATTTTTAACTTTTTGTCATCTTTATGATTTGTTAGCAAATCCGCCGTAAATTTTCATCTGTCTAGCTATTACGGTTCAAAAGTTAATAGTTAGGACAAACAGACAGACAGACCGACCGACAACATAGCCTTAAGTAATAGGGTCCCGTTTTCACACTTTGGGTACAGAACACTAAATACTTGGATAACTGAATTTGCTTTCAGATTTTTCAATGATTTCCATTAACCTTTTGTTAGCGGAAGCAAATTTTTACAGAAGAGCCATGTTTGCATTATTATTGTCCCATATGTTAGCAGCTCATGGACAAAATGTGAATAAACACGATTTGAGTTAGAAGTTCAGGTACAGATTACTAAGTAACAGATACATCACATCCTTAGAAAATAATAAATTCCAGCACTTTAATTACCGGCTGCCAATCTGATTGTATCTACTAAAGTTTGATTCAGCATTGATATTACTACATACAGTGCGCGACGTATGCGAAAATGTTGCGTCACTCACGATGCACCAAAGTGCTCATCTCAGTACCTATGGCTGAGTGACAGGGGCCTGGTTCGGGCACTGTTAGTGAAACGTTGAACCCTGACTAAACCCTCTGGAAATATAGTTGTGATCTTATGAGCTAAACTCATGCAGAGTTGTAATTTATTACTATTTAATTGATGCCTTTAAAAATAAAAACCAATTGTTGAAAGACAATGTCAACTCACATCCATTTACAGTAAATACTTATATTACTTACTTACGTACTTTTATTTGTTAGTCCATAATGAAGAAAAAAAATCCATTTACTTACAAGTGATTCCTTCAGCAGAGATATCATGCATTTTGCAGCATGCTGAAACCATGCGCATAGAGAGCTGATCCACGATAAGAATCCTCCACTCTATGCGCTGGGCTTCCTTTCCCTTGGGTCCGCGATAGCGGATCACCTCGTTCATAATCTCTGTAATTTGTTATTTTAGTTTTAAAATATGTATTTTGTTGAGTTATAATTTATTAGCAAGTAAAAGTGATTCTTTCAAATATTAATCACATCAAATATACTTTATTCCACACCAAAAAATAAATAGTTAAGGGTTGAGACACATTTACCGACGCCGACCTACGTCGGGCGGCCATTGACGCGGCGATGACGGCGGAAGGCTTTCCATACTAAATTTCATTTTTGTATGGGCCCGCCGTCGGTCAATGTGTCTCAACCCTAAATACAGAGAAGAAACTGATTAGTTTACAACTAGGCAATCAAATTCCTAGCAGTTGCCATTCCTCTCTTCCCATGACCCTAAAATAGTGTAAAATTAGACAACATCTTATAATATTCAGCCCAGTTCCCCCACAAGTAAACAGAAAGAAACATTATTTCTTTGGATCTCCGTCACACATACAATCTTTTACATTACCACAGATACATTTTTGTAAAATTAATTAAAGAGATTGTTCGCGAGATGTTTCACAATGACAGAAAGGTCCTAATTCAGCAAAATGCTCGGCTCGGAAGCAGAACTCTGAATTTATGTCGGGGCCTGGCTTAAGCATTGAATCAAACATCATATTATGTGCAACAAATTCAATAAACACATATTACACTGTAACTATTTATCATCATGTGTGTGTGTGTGTGTGTGTGTGTGTGAAATTAAAATGAACCAAGCAATGTAAAAACATGTAGAAAAGTACAAAATTTCTTGGCAGAATTTGCTACTGATTAACAGATATTTTTTTGGCAGTCGAGAACATAGAGTTTATATCGTTTTTTTAAATTTAAGTCTTAGAGGTATCATTAGTCCGACATTTGGTAGCAAGATAGCGAAAACAAAAGTACATCCTAAGCCTGAATCCACAGCAAGTGTGTCCTATACAATTTCACATGTCTCACTATTTGGAGAACTAATTGTTTTCATTAACATATGAAATCCTCCAAATGCATTTAACATACAATTTCTATAAGATCTTGCATCATTTCACTAGGTACCCCAGTCCATGACCTATCCTATGATATACATGCTCATAGTATAGCATATAATAGAATTAATTTAAAGTTGTGTGCATCAGTGTGATCATATTAAATTAAGGCTTTTCCTAGCTACGAATTATCAAATTGTCGACATTGTCGTAGTCATGAAAACAATGGTTTTCCAGTTGTTGCGTCTGACGTATGTATGACGGTCCCCACCCCCTTGCTCCGATGACATAAGAAAATCAATAAAATGTGCTGAACTAAGCACTAGGCCTTTACAGTAAAGTGATTATGCCTAGGTCAATTTTTTTATAAATAAGTTCATTTTCTAGTGAAAACTATGAGTCAACTAGCAAAATATTATTGATTTTTCCAACTAGAAATTTATTACAAATGATTGTCAGGTAACTTTGTTTACTTGATGTTTCAACGTAGTCTCGTAATAAATGAGGTTCAGCTTATTCAGGAACAACGTATCATCAAATAAAAGGCAATAAAATCTGTTTTTAATACCAAAATTTTGGTATAATTCGCGTTATTAGTCATCGATAAGGGCAAAATGTTTGATACAATAAAACTGCTGTAGATAATGTCGGAGGCAAAGACTGATGCTTTTATTTGTTGTCGAGTTATATTGTGACGAGAATTGTAATAAATTTTCTTAAATCGGGAGTTAAAACAGGCAGATAATTAATATTTTTTACTTACTTTGTCCGACTTGTGCTTTCAGCGCCATCTTGAAAAATAGACTAAATAAAAATTGAAATGACAGCAAACGTCAAAACTCGAAAGCACTCTGTTTTGTCTATGGTGAAACGAGATAAGGGACGATGGATCGAGATTTAATTTTTTTTTAGCATTTTAGTAAAGTTTTATAGAATATGGCTTCGTTTCTTACCTACCAAGCTTAGAGCTACCAAAGAACACTTATAATCCTGACGGATAGAGCTACCAAGTAATAAAAATTAGCACTTAATTTAGGTTAGTACACAGTTTCATTTGCGCGCGCATTTGATAGCATGAATGATAAGGAAGCGGGTCGATAAAGAACTTGATAGAGATGGGCGATATTGCTATCTCTGTTGGACTGCAGCAAGGAAGTAGGAGTGAAAACAAAATAGAATAGAGAACAGTCAATTCAGTTTTTTGTGTGCCTGTGTATGATGTGGATGTGTATGTTAGCACAGATATTTGATTTATCACGTGTGTGAATAATATTTTTGTGAAGGAGAATAAATAATACACAAAATTATTTTTGCATGGCATTAGCTGGATGTTATCTGCGAAGGTATGTGTTTAATTTTTTATTTGAGGGTAGATTAAAATATTGTTTAAGTTCAAAATAAGTTTCGTTATTTATTTATTTTATTTAATACACGAATAATTATTTAAAGTACACGAACCATCTTCCAACAATCAAATACAACCCATCCATACAAACTTGGTCGTGTGGTTCCGGCTTAGAGTGGACCACCCCATTTGTCCCCGTGGGTGGGTGTCTTACGAGGCGACTAAGGGATAGGGGTTTCTTGTGCAATGTGAGTGGTACCTACTAAATAAAAAGTGAGCCTTGCTACAAATTAATACTTCGAAATTTTGTTGGTAGTTGCAGCAAAAAGCTTCTGACCATCCCGAAAAGGATTATGGTCGTGTATTTATGTATTTATCCATACGAATTTCTTAAGTAAATTACTTATTGTTTTCTTAATTACCTAGGTACCATAATTATTCAGTTATATGATTAAGTCTAATTATAATTCAGTTAACTTTGGTTAAATACTTTATTCTGAAATCAGTCACATTTGGGGTAAACAGAACACCACAAAAGGTATCCAAGAAAAATACTAGAATAATATGTATTTTGTTTGGAAAATGAAATTAAGCGAGAACATTTCTGGCAAATGACAAATGTAATCAAACTGTAGCTATAGGTAGGTTTTAGAATCAAGCTTTAATAATAAACAAAACAAATAGGTAGGTAATGAAAAATCTCATGATGCATTTAGTGTATGCTCACGACTGTATTCCCCGAGGAGGGTAGCATTTCCCAAATAATAAAATAAAAATTGCATATAGGTAGTAATCAAGACGACAGTATCAAAAGAATAAACAAGTATTCATACTGGCTCGACGCAGATGAATTTAATTTCTTAAATAGAATCTATTTGCATCTCGCTGGAAAATAATTTTCTACACTTTCCCTACAAATTAGCAAACCGCAGAAATCTCTGACAGAAAAAATATCTTTAGCACAACAATAAATCGATGTTCTTTGTCTTATTGTATCGATTCGATGTTTCCCAATTAACATAGTTGTCTTTTTATCGACAGGTGAAAGTGAGGTGCCGTGAGCAGTGCAGCGACCACTGATTTGCAGTTAGTCTGCTAATTATTAGTAAAATGGTAGCAATTTTCGTAATGCAGGATTGAAGTGTCTATATTGTAATATTCAGTGATTATAGTGATAGTGGACAAGATGAAGACTAACGAGTTAGTGATACCGTATCCATGCCGGGCTGAAGGATGGCTCGATCGTTGTGGTGAGTTAAACTTTTAACATCGACAAGAATAACTTTTTACCTGTAAATAACAACGTTACGTGCAGCGTTATTTTTATCCGTACATTGGCGAGTTATTTGGGGCACTTTACGTAAGTGCACTGCGAACATGATGTTAATGTGCAATCGAATATTTAAGGTCAGATCAACGAGCACATTGTCGTAATCTTGGTAAAATATGACAGGTTAACATTAACATTAAAGAAATGATTTTATTTCCGTTTCCCAGCGAAGTATACAGGTTCTTTCTTAATATGCTGACACTTTTTAAGGGGATGATCAGACCGTCGTACTGACCAACTTTTTCTATGGCACCAACATCGCGAAAAAAATATCACCTGTTCCTTACAAAACTGCAAATCTACTCGAGACAAATGTATGGGACATTGTTTTTTTTTCGCGACTTCGGCGTTGGTCCCATAGAGAAAATTGTTCAGTTTGACGGTCAGATTATCCCCTACCTGAATAATCCAGCTCGAAGGATCGAAAATGGCTGCACAACACAATCGGGAGTTAATTATTTGCTTTGATTATTTTATGACTTTTTCTTTTGTAGCGGTCTATATGATCGCATGTACAAAATACGAAATTTTCACAAAAACTGCAAATATCCCAGGCTCGAAGGATCAATAAATGCAATCTAATTTTACGCCTACGATTCTTAATATAGAAATTTGTCACATTTCTACTTAATACTGACTCTAGATCAAGGGAGGAAGGAAGGTGGCATAGGTATGGTCCAGATGATGAATTGACATAGTTACGCTTTGAATTGATTTTGATTTGTAGTTGCGATGGCGTGATTGTATTTAATTGTTGAATTGCACAACAGTGGGAGTTCGGCAATCGGCGTCCCACAGCAGTTCCATTCGGCAATTATAACTATTGACTTGAATCGCCTGTTAGTACTAATTGTTTAACTCCTAAATTGAAGAACAGACGCCACGTGCAGCGCGCTTAGTCATAAAATAATCCACATACCTAACTTAAAAGAGCGCTTGTCAATGTAAGTACCATTAGTAACATGCAGTTAGCTTGTTCTAGCTTTTATGCGACTCGACTGAGAATGTGTAGTAAAAGTGCATTCAATGCACTGAATACTTAAGAGCTACCTATCCGATGCTAATCAATGGACCTAAGTAATCCACAATTGTCAAGAGAGCAGGTGGCTCGCGCGACCCACTTGCAGTGAAAATTATACGGCGCTGTGGTTTTCTATCGAGTTTCGGTCCACCAGTTGTTGCTTAATCGTAGGCTTTCTATTCTCTAACTCTCAACTATAAGGGATTCATCAAGAAAGTTAATATCTAGAGATGTCATGCTTTAAAAGTCCGCTGATATCGATGATCATCGATCGCAAGAAATGCAAGAATAACCTGTTTCAATCGTAATGGAAATCTTACGATCTTTAATTAGAAAACGTTTACCGTAATGTTCTTTACAAACGATTGTTTTGAAATTAATACATTTTGCATACACTTTTATAAATTTTCACGTGGTGGAACTAAGTGATAATTCATTATACGGGCCAATGGATATCTAGCGATAGGCATGTGTGGCGATGCGAGACATCATTGTTGCATATTTTCTTTCTTCATTAATAATTTAATACGTTATTTACCACTAAACTATGCGTACATCAGCTCTTTAGAAGTTAATTAAATTAACTATCGATTGTATGTTTTCTAATTGACATTAAAACGATTAGATGCATAAAACACACGACCTTGTCACGTCATTAATATAGCAGATTATTCCAATAAGTTTCTCAACTAGGTATCTTGATATTCTTTATAGTTAAGCCACCTGATTGGAATTCAAAACTTACGTTATGGTTACTTAAACACTGAGTCAATGTAAATGTTTCACGTTAAAACTAAAACATAACACGTTTGGGACACGATTTTCGTGGAGTAATGATGTCATGTTCCGTGTATTGTGTCAGTGGGTATGGCAGCAGTCACGTTGCGACTCGACCTGGCTCGACACCAGGCCTTGCTCAGAGAAGAAATCGCGAAGAGCATTTACATGTTAAACATATTTGCGAGACTAGGTGACTGACAAGAGAGATCGCCGTATTACATTCCTGAAATAAGCATACGGAAGAAGAAAGACCTACTTCTGACAATAAACTATCAGTAGGTAGAATACCCATATCTAGCCCAGCTACGTGGCTTATTTTCATCTTGGTCTTCGAAAATTCATTTTTCGAAATTAAAAGACTAAAGATTACGTTACGGCCCATCCACTAACCTGGCGAAAGATCATTCCTATTCAATTTGAGAAGTAGCATCTCCAGAAGAAAATTGAGTACCTGAAAGTTGTTGTTGTTGTAAGCCTTGTGGTCATCAAAAGGGACCAGCTGAATGTGTTATGGGTGGGTGCTATAAGGATAAAATCAGACCCGTTTTGTAAAGCTCAGTTATAATACTATATTTTCTAAGGTAAGGTGTGCCGTAGTATTCGTGACATGACGTGTAAAGGCTCCGTTAGCCAAGAACTTGAGTCGCAGGCAGCACGTGCCGCGCCTGCAAATGACATCGGAGTAGAAAGTAAACTCTCGCGCTGCCGGTAGTGGACTCGGTTGACAGTTGACACAGCTAGCTATTGTGTCGCTTCCCAAAAACCAACATCTTCGGAAAGATTCATTTTGTAGATAACATTAGAACTAACTTTCAAAAGCTCGCTGGCCGCTCATGTTCACACAAGCATAAAAGTTTTATAATAGGGTGTATATTATAATCATTATTTGCGTTATTCTCACACTTTGTCATAAAAGCGTTTACTAATTGCCTCTACTGAGACCGTGGCAGATTTAAATTAGTCTCTCAGTCATTCATTACGATGGATACCGAAACAGAAATACAAAATTTTGAGAAAAAACCCGTGACATTTTGACATTAATTAGGTATTAAAGTTAAGCTTATTTCACAAAGTATTTTGTAACGACAATTTTATTGAATCAGTTCTACGACAAAGTTTTCCAAGTTCACGGCTTTATATTGTACTGTTAAGGAGGGGGCTAACGTGTCAGTAAGGGCGAGAGGCAACAATCTAATGAATGCGTCCTAATGTTGGGGTCCTTTCGAAAGTTGAAGGTAATTATCCGCCTCCCAGGGCGATAGTTGAGGGGCCCTGAGGACATGCTATAAATCAGTCTAACAACTCGACTGTCTGATCAAGATATCAGCTAAAATCCACAATATTGAATTGAAATGCCATTAATTTCACGGAAAGCTTTAGTATTTGGCCTAAATGCGTTGCATCATGTAAAGTACAGTCACAGAATGTACAGTTAGCCTTACGCAAACCAATCCTAGCAAGTATGTGAAGTCAACTGTTCAAATATTATTGGTCCACCTTTCTAATTCCTTATTTGAAGTTTTATAGTGCATAAAACTGCATTCCGCTGCCTATTTATCGCTGCAAAAAATGTTAGTAAGTATACTTAAATACTAAAACTTTTAAACACATTTCGTTTTGCATCTCCAGGAGTGCGATTTTTGAAACTCACACTATGATGCATATCTCCATAGTAATTTTGTCATTTTTGACTGCTGAGTTCAACGTATGAGTTTAAAAAATCGCACACCTGATGAGCTCTAAGATGTTGCTCTAAATAGGATATTTGTAAATTAATGGTAAAGGCTTTACTTCTGGCCACTTCGATGAATTCTGATTAAATCTCGTAACTTATTTGAGATTGAACAAGGTTGGGGGATTGTGTCTATCTATCGTTTTGGCGCTCCTTGTCGGGGGATAGTCTCATAAATTACACAAGTTAGCTGTGTAGTGGACACTCAGACAAATGTCCCCATTTCGCTCAGTCACTCTCTTTCTTTGTGCCATAATTGCCGGAGGGCCGCACTAACGATCCACTATTTTTTCCTTGTTTTATTTTATAGGATTGTCAACAAAGAAAACGTTGACGGTGGCTGAAGATTATGTATAAACTTGGATCTTTATACGATTCGGATATCTTTTACGCTTATACGCTTTTAGGCTCATAATTTTTCTATTATTATTTTATCCGGTTATACAGGATGTTAGGAAACCTATAGGAAATTCCCTCTCCCAATCGAGCGAACGATCGAACGTTTGTATAAAAATAGAATATTTTTTTGGGAATTTCCTATAGGTTTCTTAGGGAAAGTTATTCAGAATCATAGGTACAATAACCCCTTAAAGTAGTCCAACTGTTTACCTTAACATCCTGTATAAGGTGGACTGTATTTTTAAGATTTTCAAGTACAAATATTCCAGCTTCTTTCTCTTCCAAGCCTTATTCCATTACGATCAATAAAGCGATGTTACATTTTTCCAATCTTAGCGATGACGTGCAGGAGGCAATTTTTGGAGCTCTATCATTTAATTAAAAGTGTAGAGAGGTCAGGGAATGATTCCTCCCACGGCCAAGTCCGTTATCATTAAAACTAGAACACGCTTGTCTGTTTTTCTGTATCTGTAGCGAATTGTCAACTGTTTAGTACAAATGTGTTGATGATATCTAAACGTGAATAATTCTGCTCATCACACCTTGCAGAGTACATTGACTTTTGTTAACTCACAAACGTGTGATTCAAAAACATATTTGAATTGTACCTATATTTTTTTGAAAACCTCTGTTTACTTACGGAAATGTTTGCAGACAAAGGATATTTTGTATTATAATACTGGAGGATGAGGAAAAAAACGCAAAACCTTTAATACTAAAGAAAAATAAATACATAAATGTCTTGGACATTGCCATAGTCACATTTAAAGTAACAGAATCTAGCCTGGACTTACTAGACAACGATATATAATGCATATACAACTAGTTAATGAATTAACGCAAAACTAGAAAGTAGTTTGTTTAGAATCGAGAGCAGAATCGAATTATCATAGTTTCAACATAGGATTTTTTTTTCAAAATATTAAATAATTTGTGTGTAACATTTAAAATTTACTGAACTCGATCTCAACCCACCGCAAGAGCACACTCACCCTACTTACTACCAAAACAAGATTCTTAAAATGTATCCATGAGCACGTTAGCGCTTTCATTAATTGCTGAAATGATAACAAATAATTTTTGCCTCAAAACTTAAAATGCGAATAACTTTAAATTTTAACTAACAAAGTAATGAAATTATTGTTTCAATCTAAATATTTTGTTGTAAATCAATTACAATCAAAACCTCATACCTCGTATGAGGTTTTGCACTTATTCATTAACACGTTGTTGTATAGATACAAACGTCCATGACTCGGGTACAAATATATATTATTTGTCTTGTTTAGGGCCAAAGGAACATACATCTTGATGTTGAACAGTATTTACTAGAAGTCATTTGACTGGTGCGTTGCTGACATAAAGTTATTGCTCTTGAGTGTTGAACTGCTGACCCTATGGCAGTTAGCATTTTTTAACTGGCTCATGAACGAATGTTAAATCATACACTGCGATCTTTATCGTCACTCGCAATGAATCATATTATTATGAATACTTAGAATTTATAAATTAAACACATTGTTGCTGTTAAAAAAAAGTTGTACAATGGTGAAACTGTATTACTATTTATAGATTCCAATATAGAAGTAGGTAGGTACAAATACGTACCTACTGTTTGAAAGAAATTGAATTACTTATTGATTAATACAATAATTAGGTACTAAGGTGTTATCAAATAAAAGTAAAGCTAAAAACCGCTTCTCATAGATCGTTAACATTTTGAAAACCGAAAGCACGACATGAAAGACTTTAACGAAAATCGACGACAAGACGTCGCGTCGGTTTTGAAAATATTTGCGGTGGTTTTGAAGTAAGTACTCGTAATTTGTTCAGCTATATTTTCATGATAAGAAATTTTGAAACTTTTCTGTTAGAAACATCCAGTATAATAAATAGGTAGGTACCTAATTTGCTTTTATTATTAGTAATTTCTATCATTCAATTCGTGTTCAATTCATAAAATAAACCTGATACTGCCGCCATAATAAAAGAGTTGATAATCAATAAGCAGGTACAAGTGATTTTTAAAACGCATAGTAGGTAAGGTAGGTACCTATATACGCACAGTAAGTACTTCACACACTTTCACGTTCGATGATGCAAGATTGCAAGTTTTTTCTCCATCAATACGGGTCCGATTCCGATACCAGTGAATGTCGAATTATTGACTGTTTCATATATTCATCAAAATTACGCAACAGATTGAGGCTATAGAAATAGGTATAGTTACATTCACGATAGTAGCATGTTATAAGAATGATGAAAATAGATTGTGTTGTGTTGACTTGACTAATGTGATTTAGAAATAGAACGTCTCCAAAAGTAGGTACACTAGGTAATATGGAACATTCGTTTTTTTTTTTAATTAATGGGCACTTGCTTTCTGCGTTAGCACTGCATTTCCACCAGTGTCAAGTAGTTTATGGGAGTATCTATCCCAATCTCTGGGATTGTTTTTGGTCAAGAACAAGAAGAGATTGAGGATTGTGGAGCCTCGTGGCGGGCAAAAACGCGACGCGCGAAAACCACGCGAGACAAGTGCTCGGGTCAGAACCTGCAACGTGACTCCAGTCTTCTTCCTATCGTGTGGGCCAGCCCTGGTGTCAGAGTTTTTTCAGACCGCCTTACGGCATTTTGGTAGTGGTCAAGTGTATCAAAATAGTATAAAAGAAAGTCGCCATCCGCATCTGTCGTCATCATTTCTGTTACTCCGCTTACTTCTTCAAAACCACGCAACGGATTTTGGTACGGTTTTTTACTGTCATTTAGAGAATTTCTTCCTGAAGGTTTATATGTATAATCCAGGGTGTAAGGAACAGTATCATTAACCTTTAAACCACATACTCTACCCATCAAACTGACCAACTTTTACTATGGGAGCAAACAGAACAGAACAAAAAAAATCCACTGTTCACTCAAAAAGCAACTCAAAAAGCAACTTAAATGTATGGGACAGCAGATTTTTTTTATTCTGATCGGTTTGCTCCCATAGTAAAAGTTGTTCAGTTTGATGGGTAGAGTATATGGTTTAAAGGTTAATGATACTTTTCCTTACACCCTGTATAAGGTACATTATATTATAGGGTGAAGCTGAGGTGGGTCGCTAGTAAATAATGGGCCCATCAGACCGTCAAATGAAAAAAAAAATCAATGGTACCAGCATAGAAATCGCGAAAAAAAAACTGCTGTTCCCTACAAAACTACGAAACTACTCGAGCCAAATGTATGGGACAACTGATTTTTTTCGCGATTACAATGTTGGTCCCATAGAGAAAGTTGTTCAGTTTGATGGTCTGATCATGCTCTTAAAAAACTGTCAGCATTTTAAGTTGGATTCTGTATAAGACAAAGTGTTATTGAAATGTACTTAATTTTGAAATCAAATTAGAGAAAAAGTTCTACGAAATAATCGTAGATAAAATTTTAAATGCAATCCCACTATTTATAGACATTAAGGGTCGTGATCGTGAGGACGTGATGGAGAATAAATGTCTGATTTGCATGAAATTAATAAAGGCGCATAACAATTTATGTCTTCGCCAAATTTCTACCGCTCTACGCATTCTTTGGACTGCCACAAGAGGACATTTATAACATTTTTATTTCCATATAAACGCTTTTACATAACGAGTTATGGCTGTTGTGAGTTTGTGACTCTGGCATTCACATGAGACTTGAATTTTAATGCCTTATGCCATATCATAATATTGTTGTCAGTTGAAACAGCACGACAACGCTAGTTAGTTGCGACTACTTGCGACAAACAGATGTGGAAAATGTTCACAAAAATATGTTTAACTATGTTCACACGGCGACAGATCAACCTACCCATAGTTGAGCTCTATGTTCATGGACGTATAGTTCAACTATGGGAAGGTTGATGTGTCGCCGTGTACACATTACTTACTTTTATTGAGAAAGTATAACGTTTATACGGGGTGCTTGGGTAAAAAGTTTGTACCCATTATACAAGGTGTTACAAAAATAAAATGGTTTAGACCATCAAACTGAATAACTTTCACTATGGAACCAAATTCTAAATCGCGAAAAAAAAATCAGATGTTCCGTACTAAACTACAAATCTACTCGAGCTAAATGTATGGGGCAGCAGATATTTTTTCTCGCGATTTCGATGTTGGTCCCATAGTGAAAGTTGTTCAGTTTTATGGTCTAAACAACCCCCTTAAAAGTGTTAAATGTTAATTTTTACTTTTGTAACACCTTGTATTGATCAACTTTCCCAAAACACCTGAAGAAATTCGAAAAAAAAATCGAGTTTTCATTCAAACGTTCGATCGTATGGAAAGTGCAAAAATTTTTTTGAGAATTTCCTCTAGATTTCTTAACCCTAACACCTCGTCTTACAGTTTACTTAATTTTTAATATTATACAAAAGAGCAAAGACTTTTAACAAAAATACTGTAGCCATCAGAATTTCTCCTTCAGCGTAAGCAGGTTTCCCCACGATGTTTTCCTTCACCGTCTAAGAGCAGTGTCGGTATGTACCGCCATAAGTTAGAAAATCATGCTGTCCGTGCGGATTCGAACCTGGACTCTCGTGATTGAGTGTCCGTACCTCTCCACAACGCGCCACCGGCACCGAGACGCGACGCTCTCTTCGACGTAACTGAAGTGATTAAAAACTTGACCAGTAGGTATTTTATTTCAATGTCAATATAAGAGTTTTAAAACAGTCGACTGACGGGTAGAGGCTGTAGAGCGAAACATGTTGCGGCTGCCCCAGACTTCTCACGTTACTATGAGAACATTCAGTTATGAAATTTATACTCTTTTCCATCGTGGGAGTCACTAAGTAATTCTCGAGTTAGAGGATAGGATAATACTAGGTAGTTAATTAGAGAATAATAATACTTTCAGGTCTAGTTTTTCATAAATATGCTTATTGTATTGATAATTCTATAAGAAATCGTCATTGCTTATAATAATAATTATTATTACCTAACTTATGGGTTACACTGGTTACTGGAGTTTTGGAGGTTTAATGTTTTTAACACAAGGATTTTTGGCTAACCAAGATACGCGTCACTTGTTCTGATTGCCACTAAAATCCATGTACAGTTATTAGTTTAATTACTGTTATAAAAATTTTGTTCCCACGACATTCTATCGCGTCATCTAATCGTCGTCCTTTGTGGTAGAGTTTTAATTCCTTCAAGTATATTTTATATTAATTTATTAAAATTGTTTAGAACTGAAATAACAAATATTCTTTTGGGCTGTTTGTAACGTCCAGTCTCAGTAGTTAGTTGAGTTTAACTTTTGATATCACAAGTTATTCCTTGTATAACATAACAATGCACTACTGCACTGATATTCAAAGGAGTAAAAAAAACCACACTATTATAGACAATTTTGCTAAAACTAAGGACTGTAATGAGATCTATGTGACAGTGTTTTTAATTTGAGTGTTTTTCGATTTTCATTAGATGCGTATGCGAGCACTGGCAAACAACTTCCTTCTATGCGAGCTCTATCCGATATCTCTGAAGAATACAATTTTATCATTATAGGAAGGCTATTTTGATTCACTGCAACAATTTATAAGGACGTAAATCGGTCCATTGAACGTCCTTTCCTATATGTTTATCTTTAAATAATCCATTGCAACGATCAATTATGATTACGAATTGCATCTTCTATCTTAATCTTTCGTTCGAAGGACGTTTTCAGGTGTTCGAGGTAACATACATATTATAATGTAATTGTTTTCGAGTAGGTTTAGAATTGCAAATAAAATTTTCTACCTTTTGTATTGTGGATCACTGTTATTAAATGATCCCTGACTCATATATGTCCGTTTAAACCTGCTACATCAATTACAATTCTTGTTTCTCAATACCTACAATGCATCAACTCGTTATACGTTGTATAAGAGTATCTTAACAATCTGAACGACACGTCATCGGTCCTCCCTTGCAATAAACTCTATGTAGACAAGAGACCTCTTTCGCTTTTCGCCCTTTCTACCCTCATGCATTGTATGTACGCTGCGTCGACGGAGGGCACCGACCGGCGTCGGAAGCGCACCCTCGTCGCCATGGCAACGCCTCTCTGAATATTGACAGACTCCGGTCCAGACAGGGTGAGTCAGGGTGCAACATAGGCGCAATTCGCAATCCCCTCATTTTGAGGTGCCTACTGCCTAACCATGGCGCGTGCGTGTAATGATATATTTTTATAAGAATTAAATCCCCCACAATGAATACGTGTTCATTGCTGATAAGGACCTTTTGTCAGATTCACCGTGGGGAGTTTATTGAGGTGCTAATGAACACAAAAGCTAATAGGTCCTTAAAGATAAACAGATTGTTCGATTTTTTCGCGAACTTTGCCTGTTATTTGATTAAATATTTTTCGTCTTACAATACAACACATTCCAAAGAATGAGGCATCAAATATCTCGTGTTACGCAAAAGCTTCTGCTTCAAGAGATACATTCTCATAATTCACACCATAAAACCGTTGAACGAGGTTAAGTGGATAAATCTGAAAGGATCCCAATGATCAAAAGAACGGATGAATTTTATTACGGAACCCGGCCATTTATAAGACTGTGTGCGGGCATCGGGTTACTTCCTGTTTTCTTTTTTCTTACATAGGATTGCACGTCTAAATATCACTACAATAATACAATGTTCTTGCACGTGTAGTTTAAAAGTGATTTTATTTGAATTTAATAGTTTTGCTTGACGCAGAAGCAACTATACCTAAATAATGTCATCGTATCTCTATCTCTAGTACCAATAAGTTTCATTTCAGTATATTTCAGATGAAATCCGTTAGAAGCGACCTGTTGTAAACATAAGTAAATTGTGTACCTACCTAGTATATGTTGTAATTTGTGATTTTATAGGCGGCTAATTTATAAAGATACCATTTATTGTTATATTTCTATGTTAGTCCTATAGATACAGTGGTTTAGTTTGATGGTTTGATCTACTCCTTAAAAACCGCCAGCATAGTAGGTATATATTCGTATATCATTGGTTAGATGCCAACATCATAGCTTGATTGAAAAAAATAGTTTAAATAATCGATTAGACGATCTAAGTAGGTGGATTCACTTACTTAAGTACAACTATGCGAGTAATTAAGGTCGGTTTACAAATCAGGGCAACACACAAATGCTTTTAGCAATATGGTGCCAATAAAGTCATGTACCTGTCTTGATAAAAAACTGTTTTTTAAAGCAGCCTTCGTCTTCGTTACTCTGCGTGGAATTTGGGCCGATAACAGCAGACTCCTCGATGCCATCAGTTTGTCCATGGCCAGTAAAGTGAACTTTGATCATGTTTCCGAGTTTGATTTTAGACCCTAATCTCTATAGTTTACGTTACAAAATTAGCACTACCTACGTAAATAATTTAGCCTTCTAATAAAATCGGATGTGTTCATAAAGCCTAGGCTACACTATAGTGTTAGGAGGTAGCTGTCCGGGCAGAGCCTTGACATAGATATTGAAATGCAACTCAAAGTCAGTGGCGGACTGGTTTGTAAATAATGCTGCGTCAAATACCTATTGCTGGGCCAAATATAGTGCCGCAGGTTGGCCTCTGAGGCATGCTACTGCGATGCATTCGATTTTTAAATCTTGACTTTGGGTTTTGCTCACCGACAGGTATCATACGATTTTAATCTTGTCCTGTTATAAATAAGTCATAAGCTTCATCGAGACCGCAAAAAAATCGTCGGCCAATAAAACCGGATCTAGAATATGGTGCAGATTAGTTGAAATGATAGTGATCTACACTTAATTATTCTTTTATTTCATATTTTATCCTATAGTTTTGATTTGAATGTGGGTACTTATGTAAAATTTTCTCAATATTGTATTGTTCTGGTTATCGACATATCTTATTTCTAAGTCTTAGTCCGAGATTCAGCGACGATTTTTTTTTAGTATTAGCTCGAGCTAAGTAGGGCGAAAGCGATGCTAACGTCAATTTTCGTATTCAGAGTCGAGTAAAACTTTGCTAAGACTGAACTCAAACTAAGCCGAGCATTCGTTCCTGAAATCGGCGACTTAACGCCTACTCAGCAAGGAATTAGACCTTATTCTAAGTATGCATATAGCTAGTGTGATCTTCATTACGAAAGTCAAAACAGAAAAGCAAATAATGAACTGGATAACGCCAAAACAGTGTCTAATTAGGTATAAAAGTCTCATATGAACGTTATTTTGTAGGTATTTGATTAAATTTTTAATTAAGCATTTACTACACCTAATAGTTAATTACTGTATAGTTGTAAGTACTATAGTTGGTAGGTACGTTACTTTCTTTAGAACTTGGCCCTGATTGACTATCGATGCGTCAATTCCGTTTATCGGCTGGCGCATTTGCAGAGTCAACAATAGGAAATGACTTCCTAAGGTTTCATTAATTCAAATAACGTTGAAAGCCTGAAATCGATAGGTAACTGAAAAATTACATTCTTTACAGTTCTGTGTCTTGTCAGATACCTATCTAATGTATGCCTGTTGAAATTGAATTGAATTGAACTAAGTACCTACATAGGTACTTCAATAAGTTTAATATAGCCTGCGATCAACAGAATGTAGCAGAACTTTATTTGTACAGGATCCTTCGTAATATGCTGACACTTTTTTAAGGGGATGATCAGACCACTAAACTGAACAACTTTGTGTATGGCACCGATATCGAAATCGCGAAAAAAAAATCAGCTGTTCCATACTAAAACTGCAAACCTACTCGAGCCAAATGTATGGGACAGCTGATTTTTTTTCGCGATTTCGATGTTGGTTTCATAGAGAAAGTTGTTATAAAGGGTGTCTCAAAAGAAATTTTATATTTAGTGGATCGATTAAAAAAAAAGTAAGCCGTATATAGAAAAAATGTTTATTAATTATTCAAATACACTTTTTGGGGATTTATTTCTTAAAAATGATATCGTCTAAATGTAGACCCTCGCGTTCTCGGCACTCATTTAATCGAACAGTAAAATTACTTATGACGGCTCGGCAGGTGGATTCAGGGATGGCTGCCATTTCGTGACGGATATTTTCTTTCAAATGGGCCAGTGAAGTCGGTTTATCGGGTTTCTGATGTTTGCGTTTTGGATTCGTTGCACTCCAGTAGCGGCAGTTCTGCTTGTTTACGTGGCCATTAAGATGAAAATGAGCTTCATCCGAAAACAAAATGTTGGTAAACGTTGAAAATCGCTCAATCACCTGATTTACGAAATGAAGCCTCTGACTGGCATCTTGGGGCTTTAATTCTTGCACCAATTGAATTTTGTAGGGGTGCAGCTTTAGGTCTTTGTGCATGATGCGATGTAATGATGATCTATGCACATTTAAAGCACTTGCGCGCTTCCGAATTGAAAGGTTCGGGTCGTCACGAACAGACTGATTAACATTCTCCACGTTTTCTACCGTTCTTGATGACCTAGGTCGCCCGGATTTTGATTTATCTAGCGTTGTACCGGTCTCTTCAAACTTTTTAACCCAATGTCGAATGAGAGGAATGCTTGGCGCATCATTTAAGTGGCGAAAACCTCGAATACTGCAGAATTTTCTACGCGCTACAGTCGCCGAATCACCGTTTTTGTAAAACTCTCGCACGCACAACGCGCGGTCTGCTCCCGAGAAACGCTCCATAGCGACTGAATTCCCAAGAGCCAGGCTACCGATTGACATAACCCCCGCGCCCCTCGGATACGTTGCACTCACGCAGTAAGCTAAATAAATATAAAATTTCTTTTGAGACACCCTGTATTTGATGGTCTGATCATCCCCTTAAAAAAGTGTCAGCACATTAGGAAGGACCCTGTATATGCTTGTAAATGGCATATGGATTGTTATATATGTACAGTCGCCATAAGATATATCATAGCAAACAAGATGGTCAAATATTTCTAAGCAGTTCTAATTATCAATAACTTCTTTACGCATATGTACATAACTAATCAAAAACATCTGAACGCCCAGCGCTTTTTCATTTAAGAAAAAACAATGCCCTGTGAAGGATAGCACAGAGAAACATTTTCGAAAGTCAACACATCTTTTATAGGGCACTGTGTGTATAAGCTATTATAATAAGATACCAGAGGATATTCTAACTTGCCAGACAAAAAGTTTTGAAAAAAAGGTTACTATAAACTCGATAATTATAATGAATGACCAAAATGACAATGTTACAACTATGTAATTCAATATTGTATGTGTGAGTGTACTTTATACAGGGTCATTCTTAATATGGTGACACTTTTTTAAGGGGATGATTAGATCCATCGCGATTTCGATGTTGGTCCCATAGAGAAAGTTGTTCAGTTTGATGGTCTGATCATCCCCTTAGAAAAGTGCCAGCATATAAAGAAGGACCCCTGTATATTTTTTAAAAGATGTGTGTTGTAGTGTTTCTGAACGCATCTTCTATACAACGGAACACCTTCTGACGCGGTGGTAGAGTCAAAAATGACGTCAGAAAGCTATCCTGGTGATATTATTTTGAATAAAACATTTAGAGTTTGAGTTTTCGGTCCATGGATTTGGCAAAAAATATTTGTAGCTCTTTACATTACAAACTCTTTGGTCCACAAATTTTGTATAACACCTATAACTTGAGACAGGCAGCGTGATGTGAAAACATAAGACAATTGACATAAAATTTGAAAGAATAAAACTTGTTTTCTTTTAATTTAAGCAAATGGCGGCAATGTTAATTTTTTTTACATCAAAAGTTGCCAGCGTTGAACTATATGTGTGAAGTAAAATCTTTTTTCATTCTCAATACTTACAAAAAGTCTTATTGGCTTTGCTACGAAAATTGGCACAATGAAAAGGGAATCGCTATAAATAGTAACTTCATGAGATTGATTGACACCATAGCTATAACCCGTTATAATTATTGACACACGCTTTGATTATTTAATGGACACGCGAAATTAAAAATTTATTTTTATTTAATGAAATTGCGCGTTTATGACAATTTTGCGAATACTTTATCTATGTCACTAACTCAAAACCATATATATTTTTGTTTGAACGAAATTATTACCTTATATAAGTAGATTATGACTTCGGTTCGCATTCATTTAAGATCGTGGGTTTTAAAATATTTGTTGCTTAGGTAGGTACTTACCTAATTTTCAACTACCTAGTTATTTCACCCAGCTCCGCAAGCTAAATTTTGTTTAGAAAACTGTATAAAGGACGAGAAATCGATCGATCCGAATTTATCCACACTGAAACCTTCAATATAAAGGAGAGCCTTACAAACGTACGTACTAGAAATAACATTGCACATCACAACGCTGTAGTCCCATTTTTTGTGGCGATAAAACCGCACTTTGTTAGTAAATCTCTTTCTGTTTCACCCACCTGCGTTCCTCGTACTCTCATGTGGCGCACGACGCTTGTTTGTCGTGTCTGTTCTAGTATGTAGTGTTAATAGGTCAATGATATTCTACCAAAGATTGAGTCACAAAATCTAGCTGTAAGATTGTCATATATGTATAACTGATATCTCTATCTCGTCATACCGGATGATCCGGGAGCGAAATGCAATCTGCAGCGAGTCCGTCGTTGCGTGAAATCAATTTCTCCGTCGTGGGGTGGATTGCGCCGCGCCGCCCTGGTAATGTCATCTCTTCCCGCCCGCCCTACGTTATATTACCCTCGCTCTACTTTCTGACTTGTTACTCGAATGAATATTCTAGGAAATGGACACGCTTTTCAAAATGATTGCTTTTATATAAAATGCATTTCAGCTCGACGAATTTTACTGTTGAACGAATTTAGAAGTTTAAGTATAAATTCAGAAGAAAAACGATGTTTAGTAAATAGACAACATTTTAAATGTTTAAATCATACTTCTACTAAACTTGATTAGTTCTGGACTCAGGCATCCTGCAAAAAAGCTTTTCATTCATTATCTTCGTGCTTCGTACAATGTTATACAAAACATTAACTTAATTAATATTAAGTCCTGTTGTCAACCTCAACATCGGGCAATAATGACTTGCATAGTATATGTCATAGCTGCTCCAATTTAGTGGACCTTGACATAATTTGGCGTAACACTACCATTTATTAAAAGTGTTTAAATTCATCTTGTCTTTCAAATAGGCGAGGCAATCGGCAAGGGATGAGGTAGAGCCAAACTACCTGTTATATACCTTCATGTATCATCATCATCATCAGCCTACCACTGTTGAACATAGGCCTCTCCCAAGGCGCGCCATAAAACTCTATTCTCGGCCTTCCTCATCCAGAGGGTCTCCGGCGCTACCTTTCCTAGGTCGTCGCGTCGGTCTAGCCGGCCGCAGGGCGTCCCACACAACGCCTGCCAGTTCGATGGTCTCAATACTAGACCCTCTCATCGGTTGTTAGTTCTTCGACAGATATGACTAGCCCATTGCCACTTCAGCTTGCTAATTTTCTGAGCTATATCAACCACATTAGTTCTCTGACGTGTGGCCTTATTCCCGACGTGATCTCTCAGAGAAACACCCAGCATAGCGCTCTCCGTAGCTCGATAAGCAACTTTGAATTGATGAACTAGTCCTATCGTCAGGGTCCACGATTCCGTATTATAGTACACCTTAATGGATAGTGCGTGCTAAATACATCAGCCTCTCAAGTTGTCTGAATGCGATCAACCGCCAACTTGGACCAACTTTATTAGTGTGATCTGAATTTTTTTTGAGTACACTTGCAATTTGATTATTATGGGAATTGAATAAGGTATGAACTTCAATGTTAATCGGCCTTCTGTATCTAGTGCTATTGTTACTTTGTCAACTATCAATATAATGTAAGGTTTTCCATGTTATTGATCAAAAATTTAATTACATTTGTTTTTGTTACTATCTAAACGTTGATAAAATACGATATTACAGCAATGTCATTGTATTACAGGAAAAAAAATTATCGCTGTGGCGTACTATGTATATTAATTTAATACATGTCATAATTGTAAATTTGAGATTGCGTAGGTAATCAAAAATAAAAACAAAGAAACAAAATTAGACAATACCTATGCCAGCATCCTGCAGTTATGTTACGTAATGACTTGGAGGAATATGAATTTATGACTCAAGAAATTCCTTGATGGAATAAAATGTTTTTTCAGTCAGATGATCAAACAATAGAGATCTAAAAATTATTATGTTCTGGCTGTTCTGGCATTATCTTATTAGGTTTGGAACGCTGTTATAGATTTGGCGCCATTGCTAAGATGCTTTTGTTAAACTAGACAATGCTGTTTTGTCCGTTCTACTGCAGTCTTGGTCATTGCGGCATGCTCGATGTTCTTTAGGACTTTAGGCACAGAATAGTTAGGTAATAGTATTTAACACTTTAGGGAAAAACTGATGATGACGTTTTAAAAATAGTGCAAATTCGTATATGTATAGACACGGAAATATTAGTATTCTGAGCTCTTTAAAATTTGGTTTAGGTTCATGTAGTACCACTGTACCAAAGATAAAATAGTTTTAGTGAAATGAAAAGACTTCCACTACTCTGCTAGTAGGAAATTTATATATAAAACATGTTTTACAGTCATCTATAATGTTACTACTAATAGACAAACATAATAAATATGTTGTCGCAGAGTAAAGTCGTAAAGGCGCCGTTAATTGATTCATGGCAAACTTTACTCTTTTATTAGGCAATGTTTGCATTGGCTATAATCCTACAGAATCCAAATAGAAATAGATATCTACTTACAAAAGTTAAAATGTAGATTTTGATACTTTTAATCACTTTATACGGGGAGTTAACATATGAGCGTAAACCCCTCAAAATTGTTCGTCAGTTACTGATCCACGATTCATTTTAAAATGTCATATTCTACTTTATACAGGGTCCTTCTAAATATGCTGACACTTTTTTAAGGGGATGATCAGACCGTCAAACTGAAAACTTTTCTCTATGGGACCAACATCGAAATCGCGAAAAAAACTAATACTTAATATTTTTAATTACCTCGAAATTTCTAGAAATTATAAAACTTGCTCTAATACGTATACCTAGATGTTATGCTCTGGTTAAATGTCATTTGAACATATTTTACACAGCAATTAAGCTCTCATAAAATGTTTATTGATTCAGACCGAGAGGTTTGTTTAAGGCTTACGAAAATTTACGTGATGTTGTTTATGACGATTACAAATTACAATAAATTTTTTAACTTGTACAAACCTTGCCAATGTCGAAACTTATAGCGCCCGGGGTCATCGAAGGCTGTTTCGCGCCAATTTGAATAGAGTCACTGTTTGTGTATTCAAAACATTTTATCGCGTGCTGCCCAAAGGACTACGAACATGGCAATCATGGCTGCATGCATAATTATCTTCGTTAACTGTGTCTCTGCTATCTGAAAGACTAATAGTGTTGTTATTTAATTAATTGACAGATTTGCAGTGCCTTTGCTTAGAAACATCGTTGATTATAGCGTCAAATTAGTTATCTCTAACTACTAATAGGTACTTAGCAATTCTCAACTCTGTCTAATGTCGTTCGCTTAAGCATGATAGTCAGTGCTGGATTATGCATAGATGCTAAATAAGTATATGCTCATGGGTTCAACAACTCTTAGCGGCTAAGCAGCTTGATAGCCTAATAGTAGAGTAGAGTAGAGAAAGGGCACTGTATGTTTGGGATCGACACCGAGTGCATTACAGTCAGCATGGGGCTTTTCTCGAGAAAAATATCATTGGTTTATTAGGTGGGTAGGTTTCGTAGGGGTACCTATCATAATAAAACTGAAATAAATAATAGTAGTAGGTAATAAATATAAATAACGCTCATAGGCACATACATTGTTATGATCCTAAGCGTAAGCTAATAGGCTTTTTATTATGGATGCCATACAAAAATAACGGCAAACATCAATAAAATTATGGATGATACATGTTGTGCCTGGTGACCATTTGATTGTGTACTGTAGGCATATCATTTATTTCAGACTTTTATGTCCAAATGTGTTAGTAATAAAATTCACTTATAACTGTTAGTAGGTAGGTACTCCACGATATCAATTAAAATTCACTCACTCACACTGCACTATACTCTCGCCACAAAGTCACAATCCTCACTCACCACCACTCGTCACTAGACACATTATGCATGTTTTATCCTTCTACTTACATACCAAGTTTAATACCTTATGTTTGCTCTCATTGCTCAAAATGGTATTGACTGTATCGGATGGGCACTGGCTATCTTTACATCGGGCAGTTTATTATAGGCTAGCCTAGATAGGACTGCCAGGAGTACGATTTTTGAAACTCATTCGTTGAACTCAGCAGTTGAATAAGTCAAAATTACTATGGAGATATGCATCTACTGCTGATTCGATTTTTAAAAATCGCACTCCTGGATTTATCAATTAATTAAATAACAACAGATGATAGTAATTTTGAAATTATCAACTGCTGAGTTCAACGTGTAAGATTCAAAAATAGCACTCCTGGGTCATATATCAATTATATGTTTCTTAACTTTGATTCCAAATATATACAGAACTTAAAATTTGATAAAAATCAGGACCCTGGTCTGGCAGTGCGGCATGTAACCATTACATTACACCAACAACCGGGTCATCAAATGACAAGAACTTGAAAGACAATTAAAGAGAATTAATTTTCTTAGAGCCAATGCTTGGCTGATGCAATCTATGTCATCTATCATGTTACGATGATCAAGCTAAACATTCATATTATTGCTGAACAGCCAAAAAATCTGTCGCTTTCCTAAATTGTTGCACCTGAACGAATTAGTGATTATTCAGCGAGCAGATTTATTCAGTTCAACGGACCGAAAGCGTACAAAAGTCGAAAGCGGTGACGCTGACGACACGAGACGGGCGTTCCCAAAAACGTTTCGGTCACGATTTGCAAATACGCTAAAGATAACGGTTTCGAGGGAGTGCTTGGTGCAGTCAGAGCAATCGTGCCGGATGGGTGAGGAAGGACGCGGCATGTCCTGCGCAGCGATACTCGGCCGGACGTATGGGACATCGCCAAAAGCAGTGACCTCATCGCAGCTCTTGCGCATACAAAGCATCTTATTTGACTACCATCTTTATACACCTGTTAAAAAAGGTAGCATTATAAAAGCTAGGTGAATAGTCATTGGATAACAGATTGTATCAGTCACGGTGTAAATTAATAACATGAGAGAAGCTCTTGACATACATTTAAACAACATTTGTAATGACTCACATGCCATTTACCTAAAGGTCAATGAACATGAACACTCACAGTTTAATTTGTGTTGGTAAATTCCTTTTAAAACTAACGGACAATTCGACATAAAGCGTTTAGATTGACTCTACGTCCGCAACGACTGACTCTACAATTCTGCATCGATGTTGGGAAGTAGGTAAGTGTATAGTAAAACTGTAATGTGTTTATTTCTAAAAGATTTTTGCCTTGTTAAATAATGTTTATTTACAATGATCGCTTATCAAAAGTTTACACATCTTTTGCCAATGTACGAGTAGGTATGTTTGAACTTTGTTGAGAATAAATAAAAAAGCGTGTAGCGCCATCTGTTGTTGAGTGGATAAACGTAAAACAAATAGCGCCATCTAGCGAGAACCGTAGTACTTGTGGTTCAAACATTTACATGATGACAGTTCGCAGGTAAATATTTCTATTCGATAGTAGATGGCGCTAGGAGGATTTAACTTTGAATTTTGTTTGGAACTCAGTCGAAATATACGGAACATACATAAAACATACATACGAAATATACGGACTGGTGGGTTGAGTCGATTAACCGCAAGTCAATCGAGTATCTTCAAGTTTTTAAAGATTTGTCTTGTACCTACTCTTTTCTGTGATTATATTCTCAATTATATTCAAATTATATTTTATTTTCTCAACCTTTTGATTTTAAGTCATAAAATAAAGCTCTAAAACTTATTTTTTAAACCCACAGGCGATATTTTTAATTAAATCTCGTCTTTTATTTCTCTCTGACATTCCTTGGGATAAAAATGACAAATGGCCTTAATATCAAAACCCCAAATAATTTAAATGATCCTCGACTAATGGTGACATCAGCTCATCAGTTCAAAAAATCACATGCGCACCACATGTGAATTGCGACTGCCTTATTTCGTACCTATATCTGTATAGATTACTTTTTAGGGTTCCGTACCCGAAGGGTGAAAACGGAACCCTATTACTAAGCCTACGTTGTCCGTCCGTCCGCCCGTCCTACCTATTCAGGGCTGTATCTTTTGAACCGTAATAGCCAGACAGTTGAAATTTTCATAAAGTTAAAATTTAAGGGGGATCCTCATACAAGAAACTAGTTTTTATCAACGTTTTTTCTTCTCGCTCTATCCTAAAAACGGTAATACATACAAGCGTCAAACTTGGTGTGATTATAGAGCAAACTCTACAGTATAACAACAAAAAATAAAAACTGGCCAAGTGTGAATCGGTTTCGTGTTAAAGGCCTAGGACAAAAAAATATTTTTTTAATTGTTATGTTGTGTGTTGATGTGGCACGGAACCCTCGGTGCGTGAGTAGCCCGACTCGCACTTGACCGGTTTTATTTACATAAGGTCAATGTTCCTTTAGTTTGAATATCATTCAGTGATTCTATCAGTGTGGGTGTTATTGTTTGTATTAATTGCTATAGGGTTGAGAAGACAAAAGTTTGCAGTTTTTCTAGGTACCTACTATTAGGTTGGACCTGCATTCTCATCGTCGCGAATTATTTGATTGTACATCTTACATCGAACAATCTTTAAGGTTGTCTGGAAGAAATCGCTTTTTAGCGATTTCCTATTGTGCATTGTATTTTGCTTTTGGTGTACATAAAGTATATTTCATTCATTCATTCATTCATCTTTTAATAACCAAGAATATTATAATTTGTTAGATTTCTATAAAAGGATTAGGTACTGAACCGTTTTTTTAATTAACATAAATAAAAAAAGCGAGCTCACTTTAGAGTGTGCGTATAGAGTGACCTAATAAAAAGTCTTGACTAGTCGGAACATCCTAAACAGATATTATTCTTTTATGGGATTGTTAACCATAAAACGATTTCATAATTATCTTAACTATTATAAAACTGTAACAGAAGTGTGTATGTACATTTAAGATATTTACAAAAAAAGATGACGATACGGTTTTTAGGTGTCCCTGACTCAAAATCTAACTTTTTTAGAATTTTTGTATGTCTGTTTATGTATTTGTTCGTGAGAGCATCACGCGAAAAGTACTGAACCGATTTGATGAAACTTTTTTTGTTAGATAGCTTATGATCTGACTTAAAATCTGGTATATTATTTGTGCGGACAAAGTCGCGGGTGAACTCTAGTACATGAATAAAATTTGCAAGCGAGAAGACGGTCTTATATAACTAAACAAAATGATATCGAACGATCAATGATAGGTTTAAATTTGTCGCGGGTTACCTCTAGTAATTTTATAATGCATGCATGAGAGACTTTATTGTCCAATTACGATCAAATGCAAGTTGGCGACTGTATAATTTCGATCAAACTATTTCTATAAATTTACGTCCTCAAGTCGAGTACATAGGTGGTATATTTAACTTTTCCAGCAAATATTCAAGAGTTCAGTGTTTACGAACAGCCTTAGAACAATCCGACAGACGCCTACATCCGTTTGCATCAACGAAGACATAATTTAAGTTTAACTGTTATTTCAATTATGTTAGTAAGCGATGATGATAGTTATTAACGGCGTGAAATGGGTTTTGAAAGAGTAGAGTCGAAAAGAAAAAGAAAAATTTCTCTCTCAACATTAGACAGCGAAAGAAAGGTCTTGATACGGTCTTTGATGTTAATTAAAAACATTTTTTAAATTCTATTTTGTATTATATTACTCACCAACTATTAATCCAATTTTAATTTCGGTACTTTGAGAGTTTAGTAAAGCGAACATGTTTAAGTTAAACTAATTTTATTAGACGTTTACGTTTAGTTTTAATTTTGATACTCCCTGCCCGCGCCACCGACGCAAATTGGGATTTCAGTTAGCCTAAAAAATTTACCCAAATTGTACTTTATTTGTACAACCATGAAAAAAATTAACTCATTAGGTTCACGAGAAAAAAAGCAAAGTTTGTGGCGCATCTCGTCAATGAAATTTTTAGAAACTATCTAGAAACTAATCTCTATGCTTGTATGTATGGTGTCCGATTTTCGTTAAAATGTATAGTTTTAAAGTTCCTCAAACATTTCCATACAAATCTTAAATTAATCCTAGCATTGAAACTGTATATTTGAACGAAAATCTGACAACATACAAACATAGAGATTTGTTTCTAGATTGTTTCTGCTAAATTTCATTCACTTTAATTGGTTAGTATTAGGATTGGTTTGTATGGAGCGAGCCAACGGTAATACCCTTAATTGGCGAGATCCCAGCAGCATAAAGACTGAGGAGCTGGAACCTGGAGTTCAATACACTACTTGATACCAACATTGTTAAAAATTAACTTTTGGAATTTTCCAAATCGACAGATCCTCAAGTCTCACGATTGATATAGACAGTGACACTGCGGCATCAGGATTTAAAGTTATTGGTTCTGCCCATGATCATAAATTAGAGCAACCGCTAGTAAGGATTCGTGTTCCTGCGGTGACACTTCGATCGTCGAATTCTCGTTACCCTTGCAGAACATTTTTTTAACAGGACGTATACGGGTCCTTCTTAATATGCTAACACTTTTTAAGGGGATGATCAGACCATCAAACTGAACAAATTTCTCTATGGCATCAACATCGAAATCGCGAAAAAAAATCTACTGTCTCATACATTTGGCTCAAGTAGATTTTCAGTTTTGTATGGAACAGATGATATATTTTTCGCGATTTTGATGTTGGTGCCATAGAGAAAGTTGTTCAGTTTGACGGTCTGATCATCCCCTTAAAAAAGTGTCAGCATATTAATTAGGACACTGTATTATAATTTATTTATCAGAAAGATAAACTATCCGACATATCTTGGACCTTCCTAAAGGATATTTATTTGAAATGGAGTAAAAATCAAATTTTAATTTCGGTACTTTTAGAGTTCAGTTAAAAGCGAAAATGTTTAGTTAAGTTAAACTAGTTTTATCAGACATTTAGGTATGATACTCCATGGCTGCGACAAAGACGCAAATTGGGATTTGAACGAACGAAAATCTGACTTAATAAAAGCATAGAGAATAGTTTCTAGATTGTTTTTGAAAAATTTCATTGACTTTAATTGGTTAGTATTGAAAATATTACCAGACTTCGTTTGTATGGAGCGCGCTCCGAATTATATTCCCTTAAAGTTATGTGGTTCTATCCATGATCATAAATTAGAGCACCCGCTTGAAAGTATTCGTCCCTACGCTCGGTGAAACTTCGATCGACGAATTCTAGTAACCATTGCAATACATTTTTTAACAGGACGTACATGTGGTATATTAACAAAGTCGACTTTAACAAACCAATGTCCTGCCATGCCGAGTACCATACGAGTACTTTTGTCTCCAACTTAATTCGAGACGATACTAACTTAAGTCAAAGCCGACCACAAAGCCGCAGATGTACGACGTCATCAACTGAATGTAGTGGTGCTATTACAGGCTTGTCCAACGTTTTAAGCTTGTACCAAACGTTAACGTCCTTCTATGTCCCTTTATTGTGATACAGGATACAGGGTGTTTTAAAAATAATGTAGATATAACCACAGATATACCTAACGGAGGTAAATGTTTTGAAAACTGTTGTTTGGAACAAGGAACAAAGAAATATATGAAACGGCAGTGATAACACTATCTTAAGTATCTTCGTAATAATATAATGCTAATGCACTGTCTATAAACATTCGCGACGCTCGAGGTTTATTAATTGGTACCTGAGTGAAATGGATTAACTGTATTATCGGTGTATTTGTCAAATAGTTACCGATCCTCCCATCATAATAAATATTAAAATGCAAGACATCAAATTCTAACAACTATAGATTCTCTATTAGTCTTGTCTTATCAATGTTTATTAACTCCCCCAAAAGATTATTTAATAACAATAAATAGTAAGTAGGTAGATGTTGTGTTTTAGATGGTAACCCGGTGGAACAGAATCTTAAATTTCATAAATATAAAAAACCTGATCACTACTCGATAATTTTATGTCTTTTCCACTACGCTGACATTGGTGGAATTATTGTGTCTAGACACAAAATAGATAAGAAAAAAAAAATTGTAGAAGGAAACGCTAAAGTGGATAAAAGTAAGTCTTTTAATTATTTCTCATCTAGTAAAAAAACATTTAATTGATAACTTATAATTGAAATATAAATCGTTCGCAATGATATTTTCTACACCAATAAAAATTGTGATGCTGTAGTTATATTGTCACATTTTCTAGAACCCAATGCATTCCGTGGTCACATTCGTCGAGTCTGTCTACTATCTGCAAACTTTGTCTCGATCGTAAAGAAGCTGCATCTTTGTGGTATATTTCATGGAAACGTACAATTTCCTTCGAAGCAAGGTGTCAGAGTAATATAAGTTTTGCAGCGTGCACGCAGCCTGGTTCGTTAGCAACTCTGTAATCGCTTTATCCTCATATATTTTCATGCCTGACAGGATGAAGCTATGTATAAATACTTGTTTTTGATTTAAGTGTTGAATTGCAATGAATGGTTATCCAACATGTGGTTAGCTAATTAAAGTAAAATAAAGTATATGCAACTTGTCATCTGATTTTTTCTTATAGCTTGTCACATTTTTTTAGTTAGAGCAATTTTTTATTCGTGGTCAGGTGATTTTTGTTGAAAGATGTATGGAATAACAGAAATTCCAAATTAATTGTTTTGAAGCAATCGAAACGCTTACGATACCTTACAAAGTTTTCAAGCTTGTGCCAAAGCAATTACTTTTTCTCTACATATTTAGTTTAAAAAAACGTATTCATGTATTTAAATAAATAAATAAATATCTTGGACATTGTCACACAAATTATCTAATCACATTTAAAGTACCAGAATCATCATCAAACATCTATGACTCGGGTACAAATATTCATATTCATAATACAAATATTTGTCCCTTACGGGATTCGAAACCGCGACTCTCGGCACAGCAGGCAGGTTCACTACAGACTATGCTATCGGGCCGTCAATTTGTGAGGTTAAAGGAAGTTTTTTCAGAACATTTTGTGCTTCAGATATTTTATTTTTTATTTTATAAACATTGGTAGCATGGAGGGCTAGGGAACGTAAACAGTTCATAAATATATTTACTTACTCAAAACGTCAATGTTGACGGAGCGACACGACTACGGACGGTAACCCATCTGCCTGGGTTTAGATGCTGTCAACAAATAATAACTTCCCGTGTGAAAACTGAGTATCCTGTAGAAATTGCGTCTTAAACATACAAAGTTAGATATGTAATATGCAAGAACGTAGTAAGCGATATTTTCCAGACAACCGTTGGAGGAAAGAAGTATTTAAAAAGACAAAATAAATGCCATTTAATTAATAAAGTTGTTAGTAAATTTTTCATCTTTTAGCTGTCAGCTAAAAGCCGATAAGATAAGACCGCTATTTGTACACTTATGGTCACATTATTCCGTGTTTGATGTAAGCTTTTGGCGTGCAAATAAAGAGTATTTGTTATAATTTTCAAGGATTTCCCTCTAAGAAACTTTCACATCGTTGTTGACTGTTGAACTGACATATAATTCTACGAAAGGCTAATGTCCTTTCGTAGAATTATATATTAGTTCAATAGTAAACATCGGTGTATATACAGGGTGTAAGGAAAAGTATCATTAACCTATAAACCACATACTCTATCCATCAAACTGAACAACTTTTAGTATGGGAGCAAACCTGTCAGAACCAAAAATATATCAGCCGTTTGAATCGAGTAGGTTTTGCAGTTTAGTATGGGACAACTGATATATTTTTTGTTCTGACAGGTTTGCTCCTATAGTAAAAGTTGTTCAGTTTGATGGGTAGAGTATGTGGTTTAAAGGTTAATGATAGTTTTCCTTACACCCTGTATACATATGATGAACTTAAATGTCTGATGAAGATTTACGATGCAAGTTTGCTTTTAACATTCGATAAATAACCAGTATTATTTCAACCAAATAATCAGTCACTTAAACTGGTAATGCATATTGAGCAATTCACTAAATTAGAATATGTCGTGCCACCCGAGCCGAAGTGACATAATGTCTATAATCATTAGGTCCATAATGGCACAAGATAAGAGACCTCTGACTTATCAATTAAGCTCTATTAAGCAATACAATGAAAATAAACGGCTTGCACAATGCAATAAAAGATGGGTGTGAAATTATTTGAATTATCCATTATTTGTTGACTTTTTTTTCCTACGTCTTTTCTTAATTCATAAATCATAAAGATGGGTTGGTATTGCATAATTGTTTATTAACTGCCTGACTGCCTTTTCAAAATTCGTAGACATTTCAATTGGTGTTTACAATGTGAATAATAATAATGTTATTGTTTAGGTTTTAGGTAGAAAAATTATATGTCTAGAATGAGCCTAACGCTTCTACCGTATAAAAAAAAAACGGGCTAACTTTCTTAGGTTGGTGTGCGTGAGGCGTTATATAAATTATGTCTGTGTGTGTATATATGGATAGGGTTTAAGGGCCAGTACTGGTTGACACTTTTTTCGACGCTTTCTTAGCTTCGACTGTCAATCTTGACAATATAACTTATCCAAGGTAGGGTACCCACCGATTTTTGGAAATTATATTTGGTAATGCTTAAGTGCATTTAATTCTTCAGGTAGATAAGATTAAAGTTCGAGCTCTACATTTTAACTGCGATCGCTTCTTATTGTATTATATGTAGGGTCCTTCTTAATATGCAGACACTTTCTTAAGGGGATGATCAAGACCGTAAAACTGAACAACTTTAAGGGACCAACATCGAAATCGCGAAAAAGAATCATCTGTCAAAAACATTTGGAACAGTTGATTTTTTTCGCGATTTCGATGTTGGTCCCATAGAGAAAGTTGTTCAGATTGACATGAAGGTCTGATCATCCGCTTAAAAAATATACTAATAATACAAAAAGAAGCGATCGCAGTTGAAATGTAGAGCTCTAATCTTATCTAATCGATCTTATCTATTTGAAGAATTAAATGCACTTAAGCATTACCAAATGTAATACATCAACACTCTATGAGACCAACATCGAAAAAAAAATTTTACGGTCTCCATACATTTGGCTCAAGTAGGTTTGCAGTTTTGTATTGAACAGCAGATTTTTGTCTCTCTGTATATATTCCGTTCTTATTATGATATCTTGCATGCACATCACAAACTAGATTCATAGGGATGTGGAGTTAACAATGTAAACTGGAAGCCCCCATCACAACACAATGTAACAATAGAATAAAAACTCTATGATGATGATCCCCTTCAAAAAATAAATGGTATTTCGCCCCTGTTTTGTATCTATGACTACAAACTAGTGACGTAGTGTCGACAGTAGAGTGTTGCCTAGAAGATTTAATAGTTGATACCACTGTGTTTAAAGGTGAAGCTCTCATGAATATGAAGCAGGATTTGTTTGACATTATGTTGTGGTTCTGCGAGTGTTAACGGTCGCTGGCTGTATGGCGGCCAGCTGCGGCGGACTTCGTATACTTTGATATGGCAAGTGAGTCGCGCCCTCCGCGTCGCGCACTCGCAGCCAGCACCAGTCGGCTCGAGCGCGACCCGCCACGCGCACCTCTACGCGCGCGTTTACGAAACGAATTTATCGAAACATTCGAATTTCGAATGCTACTGACACCTAACGGTTGACAGCTAATCTAAACGTGACAGGAGTGTTGTTGAGTGTCAAGTTCAGTGTTGGTAGGACTGTTATAATTTGTGTACTTATTGTTTATTACGGTCGGCGTCCGATAAATCGATAATATTACGTGTGTTCTCGATCGATTTTAGTGTCAGTTGTAAAGGGTTAACGTGCTTTAGGGCAGTACACCACCGGCTGCCGGAGCATTACAATTACACCACTGTGGTTAATTAATTCAGAGGAATGCTGTGCTGTATTTATCAAAGCACCTACCTAGTTAAGATTAAGGGCTCTAATTCTGTTTTAATGTAGCAACGTATTTTACGAGGGATATAGGTACTTAAGGCTGTATCATGTACATGTAGATTTATCTAAGAAACCACTTTTGTTAATAGAACTTTAAATTTATGACCGTGAAAGTTTACCGCCAATTAACTGTTTTTATTACTATTAAGAATTTAGCAATGAGGTAAAATTGTTATGTAGGGAAAAAGATAGTTCATAATAACTAACATTTACATTGAATGTTACTCTTGAACTAGAGACTGACTAACAAACACACGTACAAATTTTTTGTTGTTTTCTTCGAATCACTAGCCATATTACTATGTGCCTGTGTTAAGGACAATTCATCATTTTAATTAACTGTACCAATTTATTCAAATTCAAATAATTTCCATAAAATCTACCTATTAGACTATTTATCAATAAAGAGCTGTAGGACATTTACATGCAACGGAATAACCATAACGATCGGTGATTAAATATCGATCTCCGTTGCTAGGAGCTAGATCTGATCAACAATAAACCTGGTTTATAATCCTCAATAACCGGCAACTCTCACCGGTTCACTATGCCGGTTGGTAGATAGTAGATCTACCTCGAAATCTCTGAGGAGTTTTACCATAGAGACCGGGACAACTTTCTTTTAACTAATCAGCATAATATAAGTATAGGTAGGTACCACATACTTGATACTTAAGTAGCGCCAAATAAGTTGTCCATGATATCTTAGGGCCAATACAGGCAACACAGCGACGTTTTAGGCGAAGGGGTGTGCGAGTCGAGATATAAATACTATTCTAAAATGCCATATATTTAAAAGAAGTCTATACAGAGTGTTACAAAAGTAAAAAAAAACATTTAATACTTTTAAGAGAGTTGTTTAGACCATCAAACTGATCAACTTTCACTATGGAACCAACATCGAAATCGTGAATAAAAAATTCTGTTGTCCCATACATTTAGCTCGATTAGATTCGTATTTTAGTACGGAACATCTGATATTTTTTTCGCGATTTCGATATTGGTCCCATAGTGAAAGTTGTTCATTTTAATGGTCTAAACCACCCCCTTAAATGTTTATTTGTATTTTTGTAACACCTTGTATAAATGCACGTTTCTGAAGTAAACACTGCTTTGTATTAAATTCCAACCGTAGGTAACATTTTGCATAAAACAAAACGGTGCGTTTCACGACTCACAAGGCTCGTTTTATTTGTAATTTCTATTTTAAGAACTTCAGAAGTCAAATGTTGATGTTTTGAATTTCTATACGATGTGAAGTTGTAATGTAAACTACATTGGTATATTTCATTTGTTTTTGTTTGAATGCAGTAACAATATTTAACTAAGCTTTTGAGACAAAGCTTTTTGAGCTTTGCTCATTTCTTTTCTTGCGTTAACCCAGGGTTTACCCGACTAACCCAGAAGGAGGGTAATGTTTTTTAATCAACGCTTATAGCTTCCTTTCTGGTGCATTAGATTAGATTTAATTTCGTCTACGAAGAAACCCTCAGACAAAAAGTAGTCATACGATTCTTCTTACGAACTTTTTTGAGTCGGTTCATTTTAATCGAGATAATGTATATCGAGCGTATCAAATTGAAACCTAATGTCAGTTTCCATTCTTCCGCTCATTGTGATTTATTTAATGATAGTGTTTTCTATGAGGCGCGTGCGCAGCGCAGGTATGGAGTTAAATGGTTAGTTATTTTCGTTCAATGACCGTGGCTCGTGTTTTTTGTCGTTGGTCACATTGGTATGGTGTTAGAAACTATAGCACGTGCACTAGTCCTCATTTTTGCCAGTAATCGCACTTGTATTTCTATTTAAAACAGTTTAAATTTTAGTTTGTTTAGTCTGCTCACACAGGTGTGATTAAAAACAAAGTTTTGGTTTAGATCTTTCATGCCATTCATGAAACTAACCTATTTTAAATTAAGTAGTAGGTACCTAAATGAACGTTGCACGAAGCAGGCTAGGCGCCGCCCGCGCAGCTCCGACGCCTCAAGCACGCACGCTTGATATCTCGCAAGCACAGAAATAAAACCACACCCTACTTTATGATCAAGCAACAATGTTCGAGTAAAGCCTAGTAATATTTTTTTTGAAAAAAGGTCTTTCCTACATTTTAATGTACAGTACTCAAGCGGTCACGAACCCGTATCTGTTATTATCAAGCCGCTATTACAATTTCAAAGTACTTACAAAATAATTGCGTTTTCTAAGCACGACTCCCAGGCATTGACCTTTACGCTAAACTGTGTTTTAAGGAATTTTAATGGATATAAAAAAATGTCACCGAGCTTTATCAAGTTTATTAGTAGGTACCTAATTTATGTTAGGTATTGATTTGAGTAAACAATTCCGATTTTTTTTCCAAAATATGTAGCAGAAGCTAAGGGCAACAATATTGCTGATAGGTATAGGTATCTATTTAAAGTTGAGATTCAGGTACGTTTTCTAGTAAGTCTTACTTCTTAATGTATGTCAAAAATCCATACCTTTTCGATCTTACTTAGACTATGCTGAAAAGTCGTATCTGAATGTAATCCTCAGTGACTCTAAAAATATCTTCTTCGACTTCTCTATAAAAAAACCTTAGAATTTAAGGGCTTTATCTAATATTATTTGGAGAATAGTTTTCTATCTAAATATTATCAATCTCTTGTGTAGATTGGAGGCCGGACGTAACGGCCACATCGGTAGCCAGTACCGTAAACGACCGACCCGTTGGCACCTCGGACCATCCAAACCAACCAGTCTTCGACTCTCAAAACTCGTGTTTTACACCTCGGCTATCACGTCTTATCAAATTTACAAATAACTTTGTATCGAAGTAATAATTCATCAAGATATCACGCATTGTCCGGAGAAATTTGCATGCAAAACTTCGTTGTGTTGGTTGACCTACTTTTATTCATTGCACCACTTAAGGCTCCGTTTAAATTAAGCAATGTTGTGTTTTTGGTCCTATTAATAATCTCATAAATTCCAATAAATTATTCTGTCCATAAATAATTTAAGTAATTTCATTTCATTATCAACATGTACAAGTTTTAGCTTTACAATTATCTTTAGTTCTACGTTGCTATATATGTTTTATATTAGTTTAATCAAACTTTCAATAGGTAGTTCTTTCTTTTTCTACCTTAGGGTACGAGGCTAATTAAATCTCAACTTGTGTTATTATAGTCTAGTGCACGTTAACTCTGCGCATCAGCCTTTAACATTTATTTAAACAGTTGCGGACGTCGACTGTAGTGAAATAATTTAGTTTATGCCTTCAGTTTGAACATCGAAACTGTGACATAATCAACTCGTGTGAAACGAATCATATCACCGACTTGAGTTATGAGGAAAACAATTTCTCTCTGTGACCTAAAACGGTGATGGTGTTAGTGCGATGCCGGATTGGCGATACAACGTCCTGTCGACGAGTGAGGCGTACATAGGAGCCGAGGCGATCCCGGCATGTGATCCCCTCGCAGCCAGCTACCCGCGTCGCGCCGACCGCACTCGACCACCTCACACGTGCCCCTATACCACCATCTTCCTTGGAACACGAGCACATCATGCTCCCTATCGTCTACCCGCCTTGCAAAGCGACGCAGACCCATACGGAGATGTATACTCCGTCGACCGCTCTTCGAACCTCACCGACACGTCAAGCTTCGCTCGATACGAGGACTGTCGCCCGCAAGAAGAGGAATTACTATCTGAAACAAAAGAAGACGCCTTTAATAACGAAATATTGACTAACCCCAATGTGACATTGCAGGTTCAGAAAGTGCCATACACATCAAGCGTGTTCTATGTTTCCGCCAAAACAGAATTGCCCAAAGAAGATGTGTCTGGCAGTAACTTGTTTCTGGTTGAAGGATCCGATTCAGATGCACTCTCCTCATGCACTTGCGATAGTTTCGAAAGATGTGAATTCGACTGCAGAGATTTTGAACCCTTCTCAGACACTTGTTGCTGCGACCCACTTAGTGACGGCGTGTGCAGCCGCAGCCCCAAGGAAGTGGAATCACCCGAACATTTCTGTGATAAAGTAGTGGAGGAAGATGGTGTGTCGACTAGAAGTGATATGGATGGGCTCGACCTAGCTTTGTTTGAGCCAGCGCAAGCCGACGAAATTGAATGTGGAAATGAGTCATCAGATCACAATAAGTCGGCTGTAGCAGCTTCTCTATGCGGAATTCTGTACGCGCTGCCGGATATCAGTAAAGGTAAGCGACGCCGAGACTAATTTACTTGCAGTTAAGCGCAGGTATCCCGGAAAAGACGCTATGATAACGTTCAATTACAGTGATTAGGAGCATGGAGAACGGCGTACGGGCACCGTAGCGCACTCTCCACCGACCGTCGTGTGGTCTGCGTCAATCAGACTCGTATCCGATACGAACAACGGTCGGCGAGATATTACTATCACATCAATCACAACACCACTAACAGTTATTGTCATACCTATAATAGAAGCAGGTTTTATAGTAAAACGACTAAAAAAGCGCAACGTAGAGCCGTCAGAGTAATGTTCTTGAACGTGATTTATAATTATGGCTTCTATTGACATAGCAGTTGTTATGTTTCACGCACGTCACTCTAATTAATTGTGTCATGTCCCATTCGACTGACTTTGCCATTATTTACGATAGACTTTTCTAATTAAGTCGTACGTAACAATCTTTGAAAAATAACGTGTAGTGTGAATGAAGCTTCAACCACAATGATCATTGGGGGCATACGGATAGTGGAGACATTATGGTCGACCGGGCCGTGACCGCAACGGTATAACATTCGTATTTGATTCGACTTTATTTTGCGGAAATGACAGGCTACCGGTTTGATAGTACACACCGAACACCATTCAACGTAAAATAAATTTTTAGAGTACGGTTGAATCACGGAAGGCTGGTTGACTGGAGCTTTTAGAGTGGTAGCGCTACAAACTGCGTACCGTTATCTACTCGCAAGTTTCTAATTACCAGCTCGGATAGAGAGCGATTGTTAGCTCGTATGCAAATCTCTTGGATGCGGGAACGATAAGCGGATACATAATAAATGAATGTACCTATGTACGTATGTATTGTATACGACCTGTTAATAGATCTGTTACTTATTTACAACCGTGGAAACATTTATAACGGACGTTGAAGCAGTTACATTTCGTAAGTGTATGGTATGCACCTACATTTTATACGCTATCGTCTAATTATGTCCGTGAGAACAAAAATGATTTAAGTAAGTATTAGGTAGGTACTTTTGGAATTAAATTATATGTACGTATAGGTAACTGGTGTGACCGTTATTTTAAAATAACGCTGTCGCTCGGATTACGTTAGTTATTTCAATCTTGAAACTGGTTTTTGTACCTCTTTTTGGAAGAACTAAATAACATAAATCTTGCATTATTCTCTTCCAGAAAACCGCTCTCAATAACGTTTGTTTCTTTTCTCCGAATCACAGCAAATACGCTTGTTTGCACTTGTAAAAAAATTTACGATTCGCCATGACCGACCGACGTGCCCATCATATAATCGTGTACTTTACACGCTCACCGAGAAAGCTACAAACATACAGGGTCAATAGTGGTGTAGTTTACGATGTTTTGTCGCGGGCTAACGATCCTTGATTCATAGCATAGACACTCTGACACACATAATACCTCTGCCATAAATATTGTTTTGATTGCCATAAAAAAACTAAATTTAGATAATATAGTGAAGTTCTAGACTCTACATAGTTAAGTTAAAAGAACCATGCAAGTAGAGATTATTATATTGGGACCTTCTTAATATGCTGAAACTTTTTTAAGGGGATGTTCAGACCATCAAACTGTACAACTTTTTATATGGCACCAACACCGAAATCGCAAAAAAAAAATCCGCTCTTCCATACAAAACTGCAAACCTACTCGAGCCAATTGTGTGGGACAGCTGATATTTTTTTTCGCGATTTCGATGTTGGTCCCATAGAGAATGTTGTTCAGTTTGATGGTCTTATCCTTTTAAAAAAGTGAGCATATTAAGAAGGACCCTGTATAAATAAAAAATATTGTTTAAATAAAGTATATTAATTTTTTTAAAGATCGAAACTCAAACAGTTGACATTCGACCATGGGAATGACCATGTCGCCGTCGATCGTCAATATAGCATGCGCTCGCGCACAGTCCACAAAACAAAGCCACTTTTTGTTGATTTAAATATTTTGTACGAGAAGGTACGGACTTGAAAATATGCTTGTTTAAAGTTAACTGACCTTTAAGTTTCGCGCTTTCAAGCTACACTTTTAAAAAAATACGTTTATTTAAGCCGTGATGGTCTAGTGCCGAGTAACCAAGCTTGCTGCGCAGGAGGCGATGGTTCGTCCCCCGTCCAAGCCGACTCGTACCAATGAGTTTTTCGGTATTTATGTACGATTTGTAACACCACTGGCTTTTCCGTGAAGGAAACCTGCATGCTTCTATTTCGATGTATTTATTGTACCCACTGTCCATTATAAGTGGTGACGCGCTACCCATCGCACTGGACAAAGTTTCGGAACTACTAGTGAAACGTGGATGTTCTGAGTTTTCAGAAGAACTCGGACTACCTCCTCGGGAAATATAGCCGAGAGCATGTGTTTTTAAAGATAAATGTTTTGGCGTTGATCCATCATGAACTATCGTTAGCCACGCCGAATTCGGTAGGAATGCTGTCAATCCTGTCTTTAACTTGCTACATATATTTCAATCAATGCTGATTAAACTGTTATTAACTGGTTTTTGATTGCAATCAATCATGTTATACTTTGCAACCTTTGATGCTCTAGTCTAGAATTTTGTATTTATAAGTAACTTTAAATAAGTAAGTAAATGAAACATAAGTAATCATAATCTATAGTAAATCAGGCTAATATTTTTGGATTCAGTCTTACATTAGTATCATGTGTGGTATGCAAGTGCGAAATACAATTAGGATAATCGAAAAAGGGGTTCTCAAAATTTGGCGAGTAAAAGATTAATTGATAGTTTGAGCCTATCTGAAGTACCTATCAGTCAGATATAAATGACTTGGTTAGAATGATACATGTAGGTACATTAATGAAACAGTAAAAAATTGTGTCTGTACGCTGAATAGATAAAAACGAAGAACAGGCGCTATTTGAGACCAGTGGAGACCAAAAATTGCAAATTTGGAATATTTGTCTGACGTTTGTTGTCCTGTAATTTCTTGAAAACTACTGGACCGATTTTGAAGCGATTTTTACTGTTTGAAAGGCTAAAATCTAGACAACAAAGTAGGCTAGTACCATTTTTGGATAACTTGTGAATGCTTGTGGTATCAACGGGTCTACGTAGTTATGTGTAGGATATAAAAACGTAATAAATAAAATTCAGTGGTCTTCGCGTACGAAGTCGTGGACACAGCTAGTCATAAATAAAAGTGGTTAGAGTTCGAAAATAAACGAGAAATTTTCAATACGCGCTTATTACTTCAACATGTCACGTTTCAAGGTTTTTATATCGATTCCGGAACCAGCCAATAATCTTGTTAAACCAGATCGATGGCTGCGAGTGGATCCTTGCAGGTTATGTGATGCAATCGCGTGTTTATACTTTCTAATGAGCCTGCCCTTCCCGTGGCGAGTACCTTGCAGGAAGACGTTTGCGTGTGTATTTAGCACTTTTCCTATGCAACAAGTGGCTTAAGCAACTTGAGTAATGTTCCGAATTCCTTACACAGTTTTTTGATTAGACCACGTTGTGCAAATGTGGTGTAAATCATAGTTTCGTATCGATATCAAAGTTTGTGTGTTAATATGTACATAAATTACCTACTTAATGTCAGATGTAGGTCAGAGTGCAAGTGATTGTAAAATATGGAAATCAAGAAATTCTTTGGCTAATGCAGACGTTAAAATTAAAATGTTTATTTATTAGTGTTGATGAGAACCTTGGCCTTTTCATAAGGTTAATCTATTCAGGATGTAAACATAAATGCATTACATATTTTAGGTTAGGGGTTGCTTTAGACCATCAAACTGAACAACAAGGACTATGAGATCAACAACGAAATCGCGTAAAAAAGCTGCACGTCCATTTTTTCACGATTTCAATATTGAGCTCTTAGTAAAAGTTACCCCCTAAAATATGTAAAGTTTTTATTTTTACACCCTTTATATCATGAGGGGAAAAACTATAAATGCAATCAAAGTATCATTGACAGTAAAGAAAAGATAGCTTTACAAAAACACCACTAGAAAGAATGTCATATGAACACAGACACAGTTATCGGATGTTGTAACGTTTTTTATTAATATTATTCTCCTCGGGACTGACTGACAGTTACAGTAATGGACTTAAGAATGATTGAAAAGAATGCAGCTTGACTGAGGATGTACGGGCAATGACGGGTGTGTAACTAGGAACTTTAGTTGCGGGGGGTCTTTACTCTGCACAAGGCAGTCAGTCGCGGAGAGGTCCTATTACGGTTCTGTTTGAGGAGAATATTTTAATGGATTGATCAGACCATCAAACGGAACAACTTTCTCTACGAGAATAACATCGGAAAAAAAAACCTTTAAAAACGCTAACCCTCCAAGTTTTTACATCTCGTAAATTTTTTGACTAAATGAAGTTTTTTTGTCAGGGCACCCACCTATCATCAATTGACACGTCATTCCATTCTGAAACCTTCAATGTGCGAATATGGTCTTTCTTAATTATGCTGAAATTTTTTTAAGGGGACAATCAGGCCAGCATATTAAGATAGATATTCAGGGTCTGACCTAGTTGATAGCTGAGCAAAGTTTTTGACCACCCCTAATTTGATTATGTTCGTGTGTTTTAAATGGCATGAACCTTATAAAATTTTAAAAGTAAGAAGGTTGCGGTAATCCATCGTTCGATGGCTGTTTCAAACAATATACCTACAAAAAAATAAGCTTCTCTGGTGCTAGGTGTATATTGGTACGGTAGCGTGGACAGACATTTCCAGCTTTTCTCATAGCTTCGTTAGCGAAGTCATTTTATAACAGCTGGTTCTTCTCGCTCTGGTCTGGACCCAATGTCAACAATGTACCTAAATACCGTACCTAGATATGTGCCTTGTGGCAGCCTGGCATGACAGTTACTGCTGGGGCAGCAATTTCGCGTAATGGCGAGCAATTTGTGTGAGAAACTCAGACACAATACGGATACGGAATTGAGTTTACGGATTACGGTATCTAATTATGTAAAATGATCATGGCTATTAAATTTTGTTACAGATACACGAAAATGTAATTGTGAAGTCATGTCCATATTTCCTTTTCTGGTGGTCAAACTTCTTATTCCTTTTTTTAGGCTCGCCGTTGTAGCGAGGTTCAATTTGAAGAATTTAGTAGAGATTCTGGATGTGTCTTTGTTGTGTTATAATTACGTTTCAATTCGTGATGTGGCTCATCTTGCGTCCTTAAAATAATGCAAAGATATTCCTTAATCCCTTAGCCAACTCATACCACACCTACGGGAAGAAATGTAGGGTTCTATTCTATGCCCATGAGGCATATATAATTATTAACATTTAAATGCCGGTAAATATAACGTGCAATTGAATTCCGTGTTATTCTTGAGTATTGTGTTGCTTGAAATTATAATCTTAATGTTTTTAACCTTAATCGTAAAGTTGAATTAAACCTTTTACTGAGTTCTTGTTATTGACACCACTTTAGAAGGGAGTTATTATTTGTATGAGTCAAATAGAGACACGATAGATAACGTTACTCTATAGTTTACTTAGATAAGTTTCATATTGAATTCAAGGCCGTATTTGTCGATTTGTATTTGATTATTGATATAGAACGTTGGGGTGCTAGTTTACTAGATAATTGGTCTAAAAGGAGGTTTATGGAAGGCTGAATGATTTAACAGTCTAATCATAAGGTAACCCAATTATCACTCGTAAGTACTTTTAGGTAAACATACCATTTAAGGTAGCCAATTTTCTTGGCAAATCTAACCAAATATATAAGGTGAAGTATGGCAAGATAAATAAATTATGAGTATAGGCCGACAGGTGCGGTAGGTACGTATGTGTTTATCATTATGAAACCTCAGTTCACAAAGCCCTTGCTAATTTTACCCTTTATGACTATTACATAAACGTTCATCAAACAGATTTTCTAGTCACGAATATTGTCCCCATTGTATGCACGTGAATTCTGGCATACAATTGGGTATTATCCATGATTAAGATTGGAATATTTTACATTTCTGAGTTACAACGTTCATACACGTGTTCCACTTAGTTTTGTCATATTGTATGACATTTAACAAAGGTTGAACTACATGTTATGAAAGGGCTATAAATACAGGTTCTGCGTCCAACAGTTCCGTATCATGGTCACCGATGTCACCTAGTTCCTCTTTCTACTTTCTAGTATCATATTACATGAACTCATTTCCCAGTAAAAGGTCAGCTACTTGCTTTAATTATGATTTTTTGTGCTTCGTTGGATTTTGACTCTAATGTTCTTGAGAGGTTAACTTGCACTCGATTTAGATCTAAGATTAGTCGACTTATGAGATTTTGTCGCGTGTTGATTACCGATTGAGATATATTTCTGTAACACTTATATTGCGTGTTTGGTTGTTATTTACGACATTATTTTAATGTCGTAAAAACGCATGTCAATCTTATTACTATTAATGATTTCTAGACTGTTTTCATTACAAGGTAATCGCACTATATCTTTTATTTCATTATTCCTCCCACGAAAACGTCGAATTTAGAGTACTAAATCTAAACAACTTTCGATACTTGCTAATCTTGCTACGAGTATTGATTTCGTAAGTAATGATAATGAAATACTATTAAGCATAAGCATAAGCATATGCTCACGACTATATTCCCCAAGGGGGTAGTCAGAGATATTCTGAAACCTCAGAACATTCACGTTTCACCAGTAGTACCGAAACTCTGTCCAGTGTGACGGGGGGTGAGCCCGTCTCCACATAATGGACAGTGGGTACAATACATGCCTCGAAATTGAAGCATGCAGGTTTCCTCACGATGTTTTCCCTCACCGAAAAGCCAGTGGTGTTACAAATCGTACATAAATTCCGAAAACTCATATTGGTACGAGTCGGTCTGGACGGGGATCGAACCATCGCCTCCTGCACGGCAGGCAAGGTTACTCGCCACTGGACCACCACGGTACTAATTAAATGATTAATACACAAATACATAAACTCACGACCGTAATACCTTTCGGAGTAAATGATTGTTAATTTCTAATTATCTTATTTGTCGTCGTCGTTCATCTCTTTCGTCCTGTTCATTTGTCTCTTTTCATCGTCTTAATTCAAGCTAAAGTATTTTTTTTTATTTATAAATTTTTATGTTGTGAAATTATTTGGAATGAGTTGTTTTATCAATTTTATTACTGTTAAGTAAATATTTTCCGAGAAAGAGAGAATTAAAAGAGGCTTTTAGCCACCTTTAGCTTAGTTAAGTAACCTGTTTTAGTCTGTGCTTTGGTACTGTAATTGAATTGAGATTATGTTATTAAATTTAATGTAGTATCAGAATGTTGTTGCTCGAATTCAGCGAGGCTAATACCGTGGGAATGAATTAAGGTGCCTTTACCTCCACAATCTGACTCGAATTTCTGTTATGCTTTGGGATTGGACGACACGCCTTGTGCATACATTACATTACCGAGATACAGATCGTCATCCAAACCATCGCCTTTGAGAATATATCGCCATTTTGTTACTACAGTCTTATTTAGTTGAACATTTAAATACATTTGTTGTATATTAATTGTATATTAAATTCTAGATCTTTTTTATCTTGTTATATCAAAATTAAGAATGTTGATGAAATTAAAACGTCTTGTTACGACCTAGAAACATTAAAAATTTTAGGTCATTGTCATTCATAAAGAATTTTCGACTTAGTATTTAACAGTATCAAGATAAGTGAAACATTGTTATACAGTGTGTAAGTGTAGATAGTTACATTACTTTAAATTTAAAGGGTGATTGTGACATGAGTCATGATACTTAACTTTCCTCAAGGAGTATAAGGAAATTAGCAAAAAATTCAACTTTTCACACAAACGTTTGATCAGCTGATTGCGTTTAGTCTCACAACTGGCAAGTCCTTTTTCTTTCCTATTTAAAAATGCAAAGAAAGTTATTTAAGGAAATGATCCTAACAATAGTTGCTCTACCCTTGAAAAATGCCTGTTTCTTGCTCAGCACGTAGATAGTTTAGTTTCCAAATGTCAGCAAGTTATCAGCTGATGGCTGAGACCTGCGCACGCGTCGAAGGCGCACCTGTAGGTATCGACCGGTCACCGGCCGGCTGGACTGGTTCACTTCTACCAGTCGAGTTCACTCGCTGGTGACGTCATGTTGCCATACCTGCTTGTAAGAAATTTTAGAACTGAGTAATTTAGGTTCAATTGAGGATCAAGGTCAGTTCATATTAGAAAACTCTTTATGATTGTATGTACTTTTACATACGTACCTACCTATCTTATCTATGTAATTTTAGTTCTGAGATGCACTCCGAGGTTTGAGATTTAGATTGCACCATTCCATTCGCATTCGCAAAGAAATAAAGATATAGGCCCGTCTCGATTTTTGTCGTTTTCTCGGGGGTGGCTCCTCTGTACTAGGCTTACTGTATCTCGAGCTTGACAACAATAAAGTTTGAAAATATACCTTGTGCGAACTCAACAATCTTAATCAGTATTTTATATCACTGATCGAAATGGAAAGAACACGAACTTTTATTTAAATGTTCAAGAGGTAACTACTAAGTACTACTAAGGTATACTAAGTAGGTATATTGAATTTTGAAGCCAGCTTTTATTACATTAATCATTCTACCCAATTTGCAATACTTTTCTCCGACTATTTAATTGGCCGTGTTCGTGAAAACGTGAATTTTTAAATTACGATGCATAGCAAATGTTTTATGCATACTGACCAACATTTAAATATTATTAGAATAAATGTAGCAATTAAACCGAGACAAGGTAAACAATCTACATAATCCACATATTAATTACCTACTTTACAAAATGTTATATGCAAAAAATATGTTTAAATACATACTAGTATTAATAGTAACTGTGTATTTAAAACAAGCTTTTTACGTTGTTTGTTCCACGTCGAATTTGCTAACAAAAATCACATTTGCTTAGGATTTCGTACCCAAATGGCAAACAACAGACCCTTTATATGATTTTACTTGAATTAATCCATGGAAAGCTAAAAATCAACGATTGCGACGTGACTTGAGAACCATACATATAAATCAACTAAACGAATTCTAAGTCACACGCATAATTATAATAGCCAAGTTATTCATCGTACTATAATTGATTTCCTTTTATAAGAATTCTATGGAGTCAGAAGAAACGACTATGCGTCTATTTGCTTTCAAAAGCGTTTAATTAATTCATGTGAATGTTCACCTTTTGTGTCCACATTAGTAGGTTGGATAATAAATAAAAATTGAATAGTTGGAACCGAGGAGACAGACTAACAACAAGAAAGAATCAGACATTACCGTAATACATAAATAAAATTTGCAAGTGAAAATACGGTCTTTTATAACTATACAACGTGTTAATGAATAAACGCAAATTAGAAAGTAGTTGCGTAGAATCGAGAGCAGAATCGAATTATCATGTTTTCAACATAGGTATTTTTTTTCAAAATATCAAATTAATTGTTTGTAAAATTTAAAATTTACTGAACTCGATCTCAACCTACCACACGGGCACACGCAGGGTGAGTTACTACCAAAACAAGAAATTTTAAAATGTATCCACGAGCACGCTAGCGCTTTCATTCATTGCTGAAATGATAACAAATCATTTTTGCCTGAAAACTTAAAATGCTAAATTACAATAACTTTAAATTTTAACTATCAAAATAACGAAATTATTGTTTTAACCTTATTATTTTGTTATAAACCAGTTGGGCTATATGAGGTTTTGCGCTTATTCATGAACACTTTGTATATTAAGACCATTTTAAGAATTTTTGTCTGTTTATTTGTTTTTATGATTTATCTGTTTAACTGATTTAGATGGGGTTTTCACAAAAGCATAGATCTCATTTTTTTAAATATAGTACGCCGCTATATTAGAATATCTGTGCAGCATACAAAATCTGATGAAATAAATGAGTTATCTATCTATATATCTATCTTTCTATAGAGTGGATGACTTCAATTGTTTTTAGTTTAGAATCTATTCAAGGCATCCTAACTTAAGGGAAGGAAGTTCTTATTAAACACACCCACGAATAGTTCGTAGAAGCTCACAAAAGAGGCGCGTGCGCTTCCTGCGTTGGCGTTAGCATCATAGCACTCATCAACAGAGAAAGTTGAAGGCTCCACAGTACTTATGACATGATCTTTTTTTAAGTGAAAGAACGGAAACTGTTTTTGTCTGTAATTGAGCTATAGGAAATTGCGGCACCTTGTCAAATTACACTGTCGCTGAATTGTTTCTAAAGTTACTTGTTATATTGTTACATATAAAGGGAGTTTATTATTATCTGCATTCCTACTTTAGAAATTAAGACAAAAAGGAATATGATGCATTTCCAATGACAGTAAAATACAGTAACGTTGTCTGATAATGACCGGTTTAGATTGATTCAGTGGCTGAATCCAGTGCCGTTCCATATCATGATGTCGTATACCAACTAATAAATAATTCCAGAAGTAGGCATTGCTTAAAGTAATTGATATCACGTTATTATAGATAAGTATTTATTTCTAACTGTGTCTGAACTTAAAAATTGAGATCAATGAGGCGAAAATTTTTTCATCCATACTCCTTTTTGAACAGCACTGGATCCAGTCATTGGATTCATCTAAACCATTCTGACACTATACCTAATGCATATAATATACCATAGTGACATATATTTAAAGGACTGCTAATCATGGATAATACCTTTGCCAGCTGCTAATGCTAAAGATAATCCTAGAGGTTCATAATTTCGGTATCACTATTATATCAGTATAGAGTCTTGTTCGCAGTGTTGCCAATGCAAATTGTTAGGCGGCCGCGGACGTGTAGGTACATTAAGTAAAAAAGCCGTGGTTATTATGAAAAAAGACCAACGACGGTGGGCCGTGTCACTGCTTAAAAAAGGAAACACTCTTCAACATTTGCCAAATGGCGCTGTTTTCAGGTTTTTAACATTAATTAAACGTTTGTAAAATTTTCTCTATTTGTTTGGAAAAGATTAACAAAATTTTTAAATATATTAAAAGTTTAAACTTATTATTACCGGTACAAATCTCGAATATTTAGTAGAATTCGCGAAAATACTGTGGTTGCAGCCGTAGGCCGTGGATTTTGTGATTTTTTGTCCTGAAAGCCGTAAAACACGGTAATTGTCGTAGCATTGGCAACACTGCTTGTTCGACTCTTATTCAATGCCTATATTATTATTATAGTTTACCTCATTGTAGTAGATTCTACTTTTGTTCTATAAACTAGCAGCTAATCAGCTCAAAAGTAGGGTTTCCGTTCTGTGAAATAATAGACGTATCACGTTATACAATATTACCTGTTATGTTATATTGCGCGATGCAATTGTGGGAACTGTTTTGCATTCACACTGTTGCATTGAGTATTGTTGGTGTATGGTTTCTAGGTAATAAGAGCAGTTAGCTGTCTTCATCAAATTATAAAATTCTTTTGATACGTTCGGTTAATAGCTTGTTTAGGTGGAATGCGATGCGTTTATGGAATGCTTTAGGTGTTTGGAAGGTAAATGGACGAGGTGGATGTAACAATTTGTGAATTAGGTGGGGACTTGATAGTCATGTGTAATACAAATTCTCAGATCTCTGATTCGCTCAGCTTTCGAAGCCACCTCTGATCGTATTGTTTCCCAGTTTCATCAGATTTGGAAAGGTAAGGACGGGAGAGTGCATTATACGTTTAGCCACAGGTCCTGCACTTCAAACAACGTTTTGGATTTGACATGATGACGTTCGCACATGCGCGCTTGGTGCAAATTGTCTTTGACATATGTATAGGGTTGACTTACCACGCATCTTATGAACATCATCTACATTTCGTTATTTTTATTGTTTGTTTTGTTATTAAAGAATTACTGAAAATATGAATTCTCCGTAATTTTTCAACGTTTTTTATGCACTGAAAAGACTCAATTTTATGTATTAAAATCCAACGGCAACTTTCCCTTGCTTGCCTTCCCTCAAGTTTCCCAGAAAGTGTGAGGTGAGGTGGAGTATCTGAAGTCAGCGGGGGGCGGTTAGTTGCCGTTCTGTATGTAGAACTATATACTATTACCTATTCTGTGGTTTGGAGCAAATTTTGTATGGGGCAAGCTGATACTGACCATCCCCTTAAAAAAATAAGAAAGATTAATGAGACTCGTAAATTCTGATTATTACCAGCCATGAAAAGAAGATTACTCTAATTTGGCATAAATGGAAGCATGCCATTATAAAAATGTTTATACTAAAAATTTTAATGGTATCATCCATAAACTGCAATTTTATAGCGTTAAAGTGGTTTCGGGCTAATTGTTTAGCTTTCACCTCATCGTTCACAATCACAGGGCCTGTTTCACAAGTTTGTATTGAGCCTACCCACGTCTGTTTGATACTATTAATAACACGGCTATAACATCAAATTATGCTTTGTACACTTCCCTTTATCTCGCTTTCACTTACATTTTGATTGAACATCACTGAATCATAAAATTGTTGATGAAAGCTTTATTTACTTTATCGATCATCTTGTTCCTGCATATGAATAGATAATAGTGTACTATTAAAGTTGAAGCACACAACTAGTGCAATTGGTCCATACAAACTAGCACAATTGTCTGTCATCTCGGTACAAATTTGAAGTACACCATTCAAGTGTTTTGCCTCATTTTTCTGGTTTGAAATGTTCGGTTCGCGTAAGGCCTATCCATTAATTTTACTTTGATCTAAGGTTGTAGGTAATCAAATAGTGTCAGATGTAACTTCTTTAGAATTCGATTCATTCAGTTCCGTTTGTCTTTTGTTTTTATAGAACAACACCCACCGGTGACCAATGAATCGCAGAGGACGACGATCGATGTATGCTGATGTTCATGTTTAGCATTTATATTCAAAGCATGCCATGCTACTCGGTTGTCGACGAAAGACGTTATTTTCTTGCGAAGAACAGTTCAATGAGCGTCTGCCTACGTGATCATCTGTCAAAATGTCCACATTTTTTTCCCGCCCAAACGATATAAGTTACAAAGATTATCGCCTACGCACCAATCTGCTTGACGGGAAGCTTCATATTGTTCTTAATGTATGCATGAATGAGATATAAAGGGACTTAATAAAATACTTTACGAGAAGACATTTCTTATCTCTGACACAAAGAATGAACGCTACGGTCACGGTTAATGAAAATGTATCTACATTTATAGAAAATTGCGTTAGTAACTAGGATTCTCACGGCTTGTATAAACTCATTAGTGTACCATAAACTTGTGTATAGTTAGATATAGTAGTGATATAATTAGAAGCTGAAGTACGTCCACACTGGTTCTTAACGTGTGCAATGCATAATTGCGAGAGCATGGCATAGCTTGAGTGGGGCGACGCCCTTTGGGGCGGTCATCAAGTGACCTTTACAATTTCTTAGAGTGGTAAAACAGTGATACTAAATGGATATATTTCTGTTAAAGGTTGCATTATTCTGTTATGTGTAAGATTGTATTGATTGAGTGTCCGTTTAGTGGTATTTGTCAGTAGTATAATTTTGATGTTCACTTTCGCAACGGTGTTACATGATTTAAAAATTAATGAGTGCTTACTAGTAATTTGTAAGCAGATTACTTGATTACTTAATTACTTGATTTTGGCATTTAATTGTTGCATTGCAATTTATTAAGTAATAAATTTGATGATAAAACTGATGGATTTCAGATCATTGTCATTATCAATATTAAGTCTAAGTTTTTCCATTCAGAAGCCTCTTTCCTTTTGTTAGTCAAGCCAAGGTGTCTAATGTTCCCAAGGTACTTGACAGGTTATTTGTATTATATTTGGAATCTGAGATTTAATTTATTCTGATGAAATACCTTTATAAATTTGACATTTATATACAACGTTGGTTGTTGGTATTTTAAAGTTAATTGTTGTTTTAATCTGACAATAACAACGGTGAAGGTAACGGGCGCGGCCTTGATTATATTTAAATCCGTTCCTGAAATCGTTGTAGATTGAACATAAAATAATAAATACAAAACGTGAGAAACGTTGCAAGTAATTTAGCACACAATACAGAATTATTACATTCGTGTATTAACATTATTTTTGAGGCGTTAGTTCTTTTCAAATTCTTTAAGTTACTAAGTTCTTGTTTTCAGTAACGTTTCTGTATGTAAGTATTTAAACTTGATTAAGTGTATTAGTTATAAGTTCTTTCTTATCTCTGTTTTCCAGTCCGTATTGTTTAAATAAAGTTCATTGTGCAATTGTAAGCAAGCCTACTTGTTCTTTCTATATTTTGATTATAACACAACATATTATACGATCCTGTTCAACTTGCTATCGGTTTTTTTAAGGGGATGACCAGACTATAAAACTAAACAACTTTTTCTGATGGACCAAAGTCGTAATCGCGAAAAAAAAACAGCTGTTCCATAGGCACAAAACTGCAATAAACCCTGCCTTACCCAAATTGACAGCTGATTTTTTTTCGCGATTATGATGTTGGACTCGCATAGATAAAATTGTTCTGTTTGATGGTTGATCATCAGCATTTAAGTAGGGCCCTGTATATAATTTTAAAAAATCTATCATATTTTTAAAAGCTCAAAGGGAATCAAAACTTCTCCCATAAGCTTTGTTCCCAATACAACATATTTTTTTGTGAATTATATGTAATATCGATATTATTGTCTTGTTGTTAATAACTTAACACGTCATTCCATCCTGAAACTTAAATTTATAAATGTGAACAACTACAACCACAGAGTATTATAATTACTACTGTCTACAGTGGTAGCAATATTTCTGACCACCCCGAAAGGGATTACGGTCGTTAGTTTATGTATGTATCTATCAATATTGTTTTATTACTAGTAAACTGTTATTGTTAGTCAAATTTAAAGATTGAAAAATTAAGTCTCGGGCGGGACTTGAACTCGCACTCTTCCAAACCGGGGAATTGCGTTATCCACTTTCGCCACCGAGTCCACTACCCAGAGAACGACATTTTCAATCTATTGCGTCTAGAGGGGACGTTGACGTTATTGTTAGTTCTGACGTTAACTTAGCATCTAGGTACACAATTATATCAGCTTATGTTAGCCGTCGGGGAAGTTTATAAATAAGCAAGCATTGCAAGTTGCAATATGTGGCGACGTTTGCAGTTTATTCCCATTGTTGTGGTGCATCTCGCTTCAAGGCGCGCCGCGGCCCTCCCACGCATTGGCCCTCTCGTATCTGGTTACTGAATGCTATTTCTACACTGCATTGATGCATTCATCTACTTAATAGCTTCTAGTCTTCCGATTGCATTAAGATCAGCGATACTAAAATTAAACATTTTAATGGGTACGCGTAAATCTCTGTATTAACAATTTATCTAGCATATGCTCACGACTACTTTCCCCGGGGTAGAAGAATTTTATGCACTCTGCGTAAACTCTAAGAAGTAGGCATCCTTAATATCAATTCTGAGTTTGAGTTCCTAAAAAAATCGATCCAAGATTCTTTTTAAGATTTAAATACAACATGTTTTATTATTCGCGTCTAATAACAGGAATAGCTGGTTGAAGAGTTGAGTAAAGTAGAAATACCTATTTATGGTTATGATTTGCATTAAACCGAAACATCTTCTTGATAACTTGTTTAACACCGTCATAGATTCAATGTTTATAAAGGCTCATCAAAGCCCGCCGTCTACACAATCTTCCCTTTTACAAGTTTCTTTATAGGAATCGACTCGCCATCCACTGGCTCCTACCTACATCCGTCCACTGAACGGTTGTATAATGTTATTATAAGGCAAGTAGTAACCGAACAAGTCTTACTAGTTCGCATGACGAGTTGTAAACAGTTCTTTTAGATGCCTACTGCCTAGGAGCATTAAATCTTTGCTCCAGCTCGCTTTAACAAGATGCCTCCGGATTTACTTGAGTCGTTATTTAAAGAGTTATCTGGAGATCTTGATCGAGGTAGTATACGTATTAATATGGGTAGGCAATCATTATTGCCATGGGTGGTCGTTGCTGCTCTGTTCTGTAGAAGAATTTATTGGTAGAGAAAGTGAAGTACAAATGCAATCGTTCGTTCTATTTACAAATATTGTGAACCTTTCGTTGTTTTTTTCACAACAAATTATACGCTGCAGCTAAACGTCATTCATTTGTTTTCATTTGTTCAAAACGTTCTCGGAATAAGCCTCCTTCGCTTGGAATGTTTGAGCATTAGATAATAATATCAGATATTAAGCCCTTTCCCGTCGTTTTAGCTTCCAGCTATATCTTGGTGTAAGGTACGTGCGTGACTCAACTGAAGAGGTGATTTCGATTGCTGTAGGCTGTTTTAGAAGCACGACCGCATATTAAAAGGCTTAGTTCAAGTTTATTACTTTGCAAAAGCGGTAAAACGGTTATTTTGTATCAAAAATAAGGTAAAGAGTTTGAAAGGATCATTGCTATACTTTTTATTAAGTAGTGTGCTAGTTATAAAGTCTCTGTGATATGATATTAATTTATATTTCAATTCTTTGATTTTATCTTTGTACTTACGTAAATAACAGTACCATATCACCAGTACCAGTACTAGTGTCATATAAGTTACTATCTTAAAATCTCCAAGTGTCGATTAAGTGGTTATTTCGTAACCTCAGATATTTTTACTTGAACGTGAGTGGGCGTGAGTTCTTTCTATGCAATATTCCCGCCTACATAATTCAGAAAGCCTGCTCTGGACTCGTTTGCGATAGATTATCACAAAAACTCTACCATGCACCATTCTGTGGCCGCTTTCATGTGTTATTTTTAACTTTTATTAATTTATTTGGTTCCTTTAGACTCTAAATTTTCTTAAGTTTAGAGATTACTTCGTGTCAAAAGTTGGTTCAGAAACTTCACGTACATTACCTATTAGGTATGCATTACAAACGAATAATTGACTTCTTCCTGAAATTCTTTGAAAATAGTCTCGATTTAATAATCATGAACATGATGTATTGATCAGTTCTTCAATCGTAGGGTTTCTGGAATCCCGTAGATGTTTTTTCAATGATTCGCTTCGGCATTTCTAAATCGATTTTGATTATAACTATATACTTTTTACTAGATACTTTTTCCATCCGAAAGGAGTTACCACCGAGTGGTTATAGACGTCATTGTGTTTTTTTTAAATATTTACATTAGTAACGGCGCAATACCATAAAGTTAGGCAATACGATATCCAAATTTTCTCTTCAAATCTCTTCCAATTGGTATTGTTTGTTCTTAGTATATATTACAGACGCTTAAAGTGCTTCAATTACTGTCATTGTCCTTAACATGTCTCTGAATTTGGGGCTTAAAGCTCTGTGGTCAGAAATAGCTCAAGTTTCAATTCATATGCCAACCCAAAGCCAATCTATTTGCGTCTTTTCATAGCTAGATTAAGTACTGTTTTTGAAATATTTACAGTTTCATCATAACTGAATGAATAAAATAAAAATATAGAATCAAATAGGTATGTTATCTAACCATAAGTAAAGCAAACATTTCTATTAAATCGCTACTCTCCGTACGCTCTGCCTCCCTGGTCTAATGGTTAAGAGCATTGGGCTCATGACACGTAGGTCATGGGTTCGATTCCCACGGGAGACACCTAGTGATATGTCACTTTGTGCGTTGGTGCAGTTAGTTAGGACATTGCAGGCTGAATCACCTGATTGTCTGAAAAGATAGATGATTCCGTGCTTCCGATGGCACGTGAAGCCGTTGGTCCCGGCTACTATCTCTGGTGGTAGTAGTCGTTACATAAAAACCACGTCAGATGCCGTCTGAAAAAATTCGGACACCAGGGCTTTCGATCACCTGGCGACGATCCTCGTGTATAATTTTTCAAATCCTTTTATTATCAACTTATTCTGAGGTTTCATAATATCTCTGACTACCCGCTCGGGGAATATAGTCGTGAGCATATGCTTATGCTTTTAAAGCCACGCTCTAGTCGGTGGAGCAATCTGTCCTCTCTCTTCACTGCCAGTGTCTGTGATAAGTCCCTTCTTTATTACGAAATACACTTGAGATACGAACAGCATGACCATTAAAAGAAAATAGTGCAAGGAAAAATGAAAATTACTTAATGTACCTAGCTTGACTCTTAACAGTGTAAAATCGTGAATATCAATTTGCCACCCGGGTCGACTTGTTTTTCTTCTATCACCCGCAGTGATAGTGATAGATGCTTAAGATGCTGTAATTTACTTACACGTAACCAGTTACTACCGAGTTCTTGTAGTTATTTAAATGTTAACCATTGAAGGAAAGTCTGTAAGCAATTTGCATCTAATCATTGTGTTGTTTGTCCACTAAATCTTAAACACCAGGTGTGTTCGAAGAAAGCGTTGTATAAAATGTGTTTCGTATGGGTGTGCCATATGAGATGAGTTATAGTTTGAAAGTAAAACTAACTATGTAGGTAAATTGGACCTTCGCTAGTCACGTAATCTTGTTGAATTTATATGAGACAGTATGGGACATAATGAGACCTTTCACTTTGTCTTGAAGTCCTTAGTAATCATAACGCAACAGTAAGATTTAAATTTTGTCGTTCGGAAATCTGAATGGAGATAATAAGTACTGGTTAAACATTTTAAATTTGAGATCGATAAAGTTGTTACGTACATTTTTTTCTGTTCAGCATGTGTACCAAGTTTACCAGATACCAAGTTTTATCTGATCCTTAAGTTAGTATTGATAGGAAAATTTATTTGATACGGAAATAGACAAAAAGAAGTGTTTGTCCAAGCATAACATTATTAAGTATTTTCAGTTTTTGTTTCATTTTGTTGCCATGGAATTCTCATAGAATAAGTTATAAAACAATCCATTTAGGACTGCCACATACCTACATGCGGAATTATTTCGGACGGAAATACGATTTCGTATGGATTTGAAATTGCGTTCTGAATTCTGGAGGGGAAAAATCCATACGATATCCTATTGTATTCGCGTGGCAGGTATTAAAGTTGGATATCAACTATTTACATTGCAACTGCAGTGACTAAGAAAACAATACTTTAAAGTGCCAAATAAGGAGAAGATAAAAACATAGCAAATTGCGACAAATAAGTCCGTTTAACAAAATATGTTTTTTTTTTCGTAACTCGTATCTTTATATCCCCTTTAGTAACTATAATATTTTTCTAATGTTTCCATCTCTTTCTCCCCCAGATGGAGCGCCAAGTGCAACGAGCGGTGCAGCGCTAGGAGTTCCTCCGTCCTGGGAGCCGTTCTACTGCGTGCTGCAGCAGGACCGGCGCACCCTCACCGCTTACACCAGCGAGGAACTTGCTGTGAGTGTCATTATGTTGGTTATCCTTCTTTTTAAACGATAAGGCCGTTCGCGCATTAGTAATCCAAATCTGAGACCACTGGGCTGCAATCGCGGTAAATATTCGGTGATTGAACCGTGACTGGACTACGTACGAATCATCACTTTTGACAAATTTGGTATTGCGCTAATTGCGGTAAAGCTCATGACAGCCGTTTGAGCCGTTTTGACGGATCGCTCAGACGTTAAAGGCTATCAGTGACACAGAGTTTAGCGCGATGCGGAATTCAGTTGAATAGTAATTGAATTGCAATGTCATTAGAACTGAAATTGGATAAGAATAGAACTTCGATGTTTTAACTTAGCGCAATCGGGGCAGCCCCCCGATTGCGCTAAGTTAAAACATCGAATGATCATAATCAAACATCTTCTGATCGTCGCGTAGATCAGAAGTTCTATGCGACAATTCCTTCTGGACCGGGCGACTAAGTTGTGCGAGAGACTTAGGTAACGGTGAAATATACGAGGAGTAGAATGTCTGATATTATTATCAGATCCAGTATTCTTCAATATGACTAACACAGTGCGCCAACATTCTAATTTGCAGATGTTCTGACATATTGAATGAGTACCATGTTTTCCAACAGTTTCATTTGAGTGAACGCTATGTACAGCAGTGAAGACAGTCTTTTCGAAATCGCTAAGGGTTTTTTTTTGTGTCCATATTTTTCTTGATTGATTGTAGATATTTACTATCCAAGATACGATTTTATCAGGATTATAAGAATAACATTATTTTCTCTGCAACCAAAGCCACCTCAGGTTTTTATCGAAAATGCGATTGTGCTACATAAGTGCGTTTTTTACGCTTGCCACAACTTTACTGTCAAAGTTTCAGACCACCTTGAAAGAAAAATAGTCGCGCTTGCACACAATCCGTTGTATTTTATTTTAGTAGGATTTTAATTTAAACGGATTAGTGGAATGACCCACTAGCTAGTGGTTTATATTCAAACAACTGTCGGTAAAAAATGGCTTTCATAAAGTTTTTTTTAAAACACTGTAATCAAGCGAACTAAAACTGGACGTGCATTATGGTTACAAAATTCGGTCCCAATAGAGCATGAAACTCGACAAAACTAATGTATTTTTGTGGAACAACACTGTAATCTAATAATAAATGGTAATTAAAGAATATGTCTTTATTATTTTTGTAACAGTTTTTCTTCATTTGTGATTGATTCGTTTGGAATGAGAGTTATGTGAATAGGTAATGATTATTACATCGCATACTTTATACTCTTTTTGAGATATAGAATTGTATAACAAGGTTTGCGTAAAATAATTTGGAATTTCTTTTGTTCCGCTTTATCTTCATAAAATATCTTTTTTGAGGATTTTAATCGACTGTAACTGCAATTTATTACAAGTCATGTTGTAGTTTCAACGATATAAAATTACACTGACTATTCTCGTCTGGACTAAAACGTTTTGATGTTGGGTTGCCGTGGTTAGTATAGTAGCTCATCGTATCGCATAGGGAACTAATTCCGGACTATTATATTTATAAATTTCCAGGGTTGTCATTCTGATTCTATAGATTTTTAGTAAATAGTGTTTTAGTTTACTCTGAAAAATAAATGTTGCATAACATAACATAAATATTCTTTTGACGGCTCGATAGCACAGTCTGTAGTGAACCTGCCTGCTGTGCCGAGGGTCGTGGGTTCGAATCTCGTAAGAGTCAAATATTTGTCTGATGAATATGAATATTTGTACCCGAGTCATGGATGTTTGTATCTATTTATGTATTCTATATCGATGTCTAGTCATCATAATACAAGTCCAGACTAGATTCTGGTACTTTAAATGTGACTAGATAATTTGTGTGACAATGTCCAAGATATTTATTATTTGCACATCAAGAATAGACAATACGATTGTTGCTTACAGTAAATTGATCACTTTGTCCTTTAGTGTTTATTTTTGACAAAAAGCAACGTTTTATAGTAAACTTGAATCACATCTCATTATGCTGATGGCCTACCTACTCGAAACATGTTTGATAATTTTAAAAACGATAAAGTTGCCAATGCGGTCGATGTTCAGGAAAATACTTAAATTGTCGACCCACCCAAAGTGACCTGAATGCTCCTGGTAAAGTGGTTATAGCGGTTCAGGTCTCATAAACCACATTCAAATCTTTGTTTGTGGGATAAACAAAAGTGATAACAGTTATTACTTTATTTTTAACTAGCTACCAATTGACGTTTATACCTATACCCTATGTGTTAATCTAGGTTTTGTCTATCTATGTGTCTATCTGTACTTCCATTCCTTCAAACTTTTTGATTTAGATCATAATATAGTAAGATGGTAGGACGAGTATACGATTCAATACAATGTTTTGCTTGGTAGTAAGTATAAATTTTTATAAAATAAACTTGTAAAAGGTAACTATAATATATTACGAAGGATAGATAAAGTAAACAAATACGTTAAATTGATTAAGATCACTTGATGAAACGAATAATGTTCCGTAATAATTGCTTCACAAAAGTTAACAATAAACGATTTGGACAACCCTAATTAGTGTGAGTGAAAGTGGCTTTGAGTGTCGAACGGAGAGCAAGTGCATGCGTGCGTGCGTGCGCTCAGAACATTGCAGGCATTTGGGGGCTGATAACGATCATTATGATAATTATGGTATATTGGATCAGCTGGCCGTTGCATCACTACAAAGAATTATCTTACATTCCTGTCTTATATTTCCAAAGAGCGTTCTTTGAACGTCTCAATTGAAAACAAACAGTGAAATAATTTACGAGTTTTTGTAATTGTATGATGTGTTAGTCTACGGTATTCAAAGTTCTTTGTTTTTGTTGCATCCTGCCCACAAACACATGCGATGCGTGGGCGCAGTTGGATCTGAATAAATCAAAATTAGCGCTCGGCGCGCAAGAGGGCTTTTTTGTCTTCAAGATTGAGATGAACGAACTTCAGTTTGCTGTTCAGTTGTTTGTGATGTATTATGAGCTCCTTGTATTTTCCGTGGTTAAGTAAATTTGTTTGTAAGCTTTTTAAAGTGGGTATTTTTGGAGAAAGTATAACGTATGCCAATGACATGTTTATTAGAGACTTCTTCAATCTGGATGTCATTAACTGACTCTATAGGGGTACATGGACTGTATGATTAGTCATCGTACTAAACAGTGATGACATGTGAATATTATTGAAACTGTTTGCTATTTTATTTAAAAGCCGTTGTAGTGAAAATGCACTTAAAGTTACGTTGGGTGAAGAGAACGTAAAAACAAAGCTTAGTAGGCTTACTATACTCTTTATTATACTGTGGTTTTGAATAAATAAAAGCTCATCAGAGCATTGTCTCAGAAAAGTTAAATTAAATAAACAGTTCTATACGACACATGCAGGCAAAGGCTTCAAAGGCACTTTATAATGTACATAACTCTTGCTTCAGCGGCGCGGATTAAAATACCGTATTGACCTTCAGATCATTCAATAATAGTGATGGATTCCTAGTTGATTTCGACTACGGCGACTGCTAATCGTCATACAAAAGCAGTCAGGTACCCAGGATATTTTGAAGCGCATTAGTGTACGCGCTAAACACAAATGCACTCTCTCGTCCTTACCCACCTATGTCTGATGGAACGAGAGGTCAATACGTACAGAGGTGGGGTCAGATGCAGTGGCTATAACCGGCAGTCGCACGGTTTGGGCGTCAAAGATGTTATGACGTCTGTAGGAATTAGTCGCCTCTTACGACACCCGACTGGGTTGGTGTTATTCGAAGCCGGACACGCACACCACGCGACAAATCATTCAATACACCTGACTAGGGTTGCCAGATTTCTTTCCCGCAAGGCCGGACATAGCCATCGGAGAACCATAGAGGGCCTAGACTTTGCGGTATACTCCGTCTGTGGTATAACCCTTACATAGAGTACCCTATAAATTTAATCACAATCGATGAAGCTGCGCAATTCACTACATTCGATCTTGCCTTCCTCGCTCTCGCTGCGTGATTGCGTGCGAATCTAGTTAAATATAGGTAGTTACTGCTGTTTCAATTACAAAAAGCTGGACTTGATTTGGCCGGACACGTCTGTAAAACGCCAAACATGTCCGGCTAAAGCTGGCCACCTGGCCACCCTACACCTGACAGAAATACCTACATCCTAATCCTTATATGAAACGAGCAGTTATCCATATAGGCAGGATGTCTTCAAACAATGAGAGCGGAAATGCGAAGTGACTGTGTTCCGCTTCTCACGAAGATGAGCGATGCTTTAGTTCAGGAATTACCTGGTGCCTGGTTCAATAGGTCGATGTGGCCTTTTTCATATGCCATTGTTTTAAGATACCTACGTAACGAGTGCGTAATGTTGTCGACACGTGGTAATTAGTTGTTACATGTGTGGAAATGTGATAAATTTGTGTTTATGTTCATTCGACGTAGACTGTGTTTTAGTCATTAATAATTTTAATGAGGAATAATCTTAATTTAATGTTTCTTTAAAAACAAGTATTTATATTAATTTAAATCTTAGTAGATTGGTTTTGTATTATAACCAAAACTGTTTAGTGACTAATCAGTCCATCATATAGTTGTCTTCTTTTTATCATGTGGGCAGCAAGCCCTGGTGTCAGAGTTTTTTCAAACCGCCGTACGGCCTCATATAGTTGTATCTAAGTCGTTTCATAGGGATATACAGGGTCCTACTTAATATGCTGACGGTTTTTTAAGAGAATTATCAGACCATCAAAGTGGATAACTTTCTCTATGTACCAACATCACAACATCAAAATCGCGAAAAAGCTGTTCCATGCATTTGGGTCAACTGGGATTGCAGTTTTGTATCGACGTTTGTCCGCAATTTCGCCTTTGTCGATCGATTTAGAAAACCGTCAACATTCTAAGAAGGACCTATTATGCTGACGTGTATCTTTGTTTTTACAAATCATTTTGGATTAACACGTTTTTGTATTTGTTCCACGCAACCGGATAGTCATTCCCTGGATTCTATTTGGACTATAAGGTAAGATTTGTGCGTGTTGTCCGTCTGTACACCGTGTTCCTGAGGATATGCATTAACTTTGGCCTGTTGTTAAATTGGAAATTTTTCACTATGGGACCAACATTGAAATCATGAAAACCAATATTATAGGGTCCTTCTTATTATGCTGACGGTTTTTGAAGAGGATGATCAGACCATCAAACTGAACAACTTTTGTACAAAACCAACATCGCAAAAAAATTAAATCTACTGTTCCATACGAAGCAGATTTGATTTTTCTTGCCGGTTCTATGTTGGTCCCATGGAGAAAGTTGTTCAGTTTGATGGTCTGATCATCCTCTTCAAAAACCGTCAGCATATTAAGAAGGACCCCATAATTTTTTTTTGTGTTTTCATTGTTGGTCCCGTAGTCAAAAATGACCAGTTTAATGGTCTGAACAACAGGCCAAAGTTAATGCATATCCTCAGGAACACGGTGTATACATTTCCATCTCTGTAAATATTCACCAAAGACTAATAGTTCGGTTCCATATGTGTTGTTTTCAATTTTGGTTCAGCTTTATTTCTTTTGTAAATGAAATTTGTGTTTTGTTCCTAGCTCACAAATTATGTATGTTTCATAATTATTTCCGATGCTTTATGCATCTTATGCTTACGAATAGATCCTTGTATGGATGCCTAATATTTATGTATATTTACATAAATATTAGTACAATAAATAATGGTGCTTGTTTCTCAGTTATTGCAATAATATTGCCATGCCCTAACGGGGAGTCACAATTAATCTAACACTTGGTGTTAGGGTAGATAGTTGCATTATTCTAAGGGGTGATTCTACGAGTACCTATGATACTGAACAACTTTCTCTAAAAAACCTATTCGAGAAATTCGAGAAAAAAAATTTCTACATTTCATACATTCGTTCGATCAGCTGATTGCATTTTGTATGAAAAGTCCGAAAAAAATTTGCGAATTTCCTATAGGTTTCTTAAGGAAAGTTGTTCAGTATCATGGGTACAATCACCCCTTAAAGTAATGCATCTGTTTGTCCTAATACCCTGTATAATTATTATTTTCGCGATTTCAATGTTGGTCATAGTAACAGTTTGTCTTGTTCAGTTTGTTTGATGGTCTGAACCAACCCCTAACCTATGTGACATTTAAGTTTACACCCTGTATAAAACTTAATGTTTACTCATAATCTCGTAAGCATGTGCATTATTGTTTGTGATACTGTAATAAACATACTGAATACGAATCCAAAATAACAACATTTGAAAGATACGAGGATACTAAAACTAATTTCTAAAACAATCTAAAATTAACGATATTGCCTAGTCATAGGATCCAACAGCAACTGTGGGGTTACAAATTCTTAGAAGTAGATCAAGTAGATCTTCTGGTAAATGGAAACACATTTCTGATAGGGTGATGTCATGACATGATGTTCAAAAGGCCATGTGCGCGACGGACCGTGACAACATATTCCACGTTTTTTACCCAGTAATTTCTATGGCTGTATTTGAACCTTGAACCTTGCCTTGGTTAAATCTGCTGGAACATAAATGTGAATGTGTAAATTTTGTATATTTTTTTACTTGCTGTTAACTGTTCAAACTACTGGTATCAAAGAAAAAGAAAAGAGCAGACCGACTTTAAAATAATAATAGTCGCGAAAATGAGACAGACTAATACGCTAGTTACTTACACAGAGTGAGCAAGAGAAAGTCTAAGTTGTTTGTCCCTTTCTGCATATGAGATATTTTTCGATGCCTTCTTTAAAACTGCTTGCAAATTGGGTATTTGACAGCATGTAAAATATAGGATCTATTGATGGCATCCGTATTGAATATGAATTTTGGAAACCAACTATTTAGTCAGTTAAGAAAAATACTGGATATTTTAAGAGAAAAGAAAATATTTTTTTGTCTACTTTAGTCACGTGATCGCAAACGACTGTGATTGGCCGAATGGTTGATGACGTCAACTGCTTGTAACAGTTGCGTGTAGAGTATGAGTGTCGTACAAAGTTTACGTCATCGTGACGTCACCTGCTTGTAGCCACGTATATTGTCAGGAAAAGCGTTAGGCGGGATATTTAAATAACATTTTTTGTTTTTGTTTTTTCTTGCACTATATGTAATGGGACGTAAAATATCAATTTTCTAGAGAGTCCTTAGACATCAGTTAACGTAGAACAGTTTTTGAAAACCTGTCAAATACCCTATTCTTGCAACGATATTTCATACATTTTTGTCATATTTTCTCCATCCCTCTCCAGTATAATACGCGCTAAGCTTGCCTTTATAATATTCATTCTATTATTTCACCCTTACTGGTATTAAGGTATAAGTACTATTTTTAAAATTCTTCTTGTTTTCTTTTGCGATCATTTCTTTCTAAAAGCTATTATAAGTTTAATGGGTAATTGAATTCCCAGTTATATCTATTCTTGTGCTGAACACAAAATGGTCGAAATGGTATTTCACCTGGCAGTTACTCGTTACAACTTTATGGCCTCTTGAAGATTACGATCGTTAAATAATAACACGGTACGACTAGTTGTCTGATTAAAATAAGTGGTGAACGAATAAAATTTCATTAATTATTATTAGAGGTAAGTATTGTATGTTTCACCAGTCTGAAGATAGTTAAAAATAATAATAGCTGAAGTTAGTTTGGTTTTAAGTTCGACAAAAACGACTGTAAAGTAAATCGAGTAAATCTACATTTTAAAATATACCTAGGATATTGTTACACTGATTATTTCGTCATAATGAAAGTACCAGAATCTAGCCTGTAATTGTATAATAAAACAATACATTATTCAGGGTGTAAGGAAAAGTATCATTAACCTTTAAACCACATACTCTAACCATCAAACTGAACAACTTTTGCTATAAGAGCAAACCAGTTAGAACAAAAAAAATATCAGCTGTCCCATACGTTTGAATCGAGTAGGTATTGCAGTTTAGTATGGTACAGCTGATATTTTAATGTTCTGACAGGTTTGCTCCCATAGTAAAAAGTTGTTCAGTTTGATGGGTAGAGTATGTGGTTTAAAGGTTAATGATACTTTTCCTTACACCCTGTATAGATACAAATATCCATGAATCGGGTAGAAATACTCATATTTATCATAATTATCATCATAAAAATATTTATCCCTTATGGATTCGAACCCGCGACCCTTGGATCAGCAGACAGGTTCACCAAGTCCATCATAAGCATATGCTCACGACTATATTCCCCGAGGGGTGGTTAGAGATATTCTGAAACCGGTACGGTATGGGTTCATATTTGTGTTAAATTCAGTCCAAGAAAAGTTGATGTTATCAATTCACCCATGATCAGCATGATTACGAATCGTAAGTCCCTGTTCACACGTTCTGGTTGCCGGGTACCCATCGCCGGCTATCCGGCAGCAGGAACATGTAAAACGGGACTTAGGCCATGTTTTAGTCTCAGTTCAGACATACATCTTTTAAGACCAGGTACCAAGTCGTTGTTTAGTGTTTACTGACCATAGTGATCTGTCTCACTCCACAGCTCAGGTACGTTTGACGGCCAATCCCCTCCGAGGGGCGAGTGGTCGCTCATTGACATAAGGCGAATTTTAGTTTTCGTTCCTGAAGCGAAAAGTTTGAAATTCGAAAAATCGGGTTGTGTGAACTATCTGTTACGGTAGTAACTCTTAAATAATCTGTGCCATAGTACCTGTTAATGTTTTTGTAGACTCGTTCGTAGTAGCCTCTCTAGTCCTTTACTTATTCCTATTTATTTTAAGCTTCAAAATAAGTGAAAAACAAATGGAACCAGCCTTGATTCAATTGGCAATAAAACAAACAGGACCCGTGAGTTGCGACTCGGCTCCGAGATAGTCGTTATGTCGCTCCAATATCTCGAAACAGCCGCTCATTGAAATAGTGCAGACAGTCGCCGCTATTTCTATATTCGTAGTAATACTAAAACAGAAATGTGTCTAGATTAGTCTTAGCTTTGCTTTGATATTGGTCTTTCCTGGTGTAAGAAAGATTGAAAGAAAAACGCAAATAACTTTCTGATGCACCCTTTGAAACTCATGTCATTATAGCTCGAGTGCATCGAGAACCTACAACTTTTTGTAAGGAAGATCCAAGGATCAAGCTAATGAAATGAGTGAAAGTTACTGCTTACTACAGTGGGAAGACCACACCAGTGACGTTGAAGTGATAGGGTCAACTGAACCAATAACCTACTCTGTGCAATAACTGAACTTTAAGACACAATGGGGGATGCCATTACCTTTGTCCCAGAAACAGTAGTAATAAATATAAAAATAAAAAAAATCGATATATTTTAGGCTATATTTTGCTTAAATTCTTTTGCCATTTCGAATGAAGTAAGAATATAATATACGAGTTAAATCGACGGTCGGCAATGCTTTTGATTCGACTTGAATTTTGTCGTGAAGACCCCAAGTATTGCTTTCAAAATGTGATAAAAGAGAAGTGGGTTCAATTAGTTTAAAGCAATAAAGTGGGCGTATACTCAAAATATTTTGAAATCAGGAACAAAGCTCCGTCTTGAAAATATCCGCACACCCACACACGTATATAATATTTTAACAGTTGGATAACAGTTCAATGATTTAGATTTGATTGTACATCTCTCGATACAACTCATTACAGATTAGAAGCCCAATGAAAGCTCTTATGCCTTAGTGATAGATGTGAAAATAGATTGATTCGCGGGTGTCAGCTTTGGAATGAAATGAACCATAGGCTGCACGTGTGCATTACCTATGCATTATAATTTATAATGCTCATCCTGTCCGTAGCGTCGCATGCATGTACATGTTTTGATTGTGTTTGGGATTTATGCTGTCTCAATAACGTTTAGACAGGAATTGACAACATTTCATTTAAGAAAGGTACCAAAATAAGAAAACCATTTGGAGATTATGTGATTCAATGCTTATACAACGTGTTAATGAATAAGCGCAAAACCTCATACACCCCAACTGATTTATAACAAAATAATTAGATTGAAACAATAATTTCATTATTTTGATACTTAAAATTTAAAGTTATTCGCATTTTAAGTTTTCAGGCAAAAATGATTTGTTATCATTTCAGCAATGAATGAAAGCGCTAGCGTACTCGTTTATAAATTTTAAGAATCTTGTTTTGGTAGTAAGTAGGGGAAGTGTGCCTGTGCGGTGGGTTGAGTCGAGTTTAGTAAATTATAAATTTTACAAAACAAATATTTAATATTTTGAAAAAAATTACCTATGTTGAAAACATGATAATTCGATTCTGCTCTCGAGTCTAAACAAAATACATTCTAATTTTGCATTAATTCATTAACACGTTGTATAAAAATTTTCAGATTATTCTATCCATTATTTCTCGAGTTATTTGAAAAAATACTGAAATATATAATAGAGGTTGAATAAGATTTTATTCCTTTGCCTGCTTGGCTTTTCTCTTTTTTTCTATTGTATTTGTCAGTTTTTATTTTTAATATCATTGCGGCCAAGGTATCTTAGCCATAAATCCTACGTTTTTCAGAAAATTCAAAAGTAAATTAAAAATAGAAATATCGGTCAAAAATAAAATCGGAAAAATAAGTATCTCTTATTTTTAAACCTATTTATATATTTTTATTAAAAACAGGTGGTTAAAAAATTTTTATGTTGTCAATTTCTTACAATATGTTATGTTATGTTATGATTATGAACACGATTGTCTGCGCTAACCTATAGGTATAGGAAGGTATGTTTTTTGATTTATTCTCGAATAAGTTGTCTCGTATAAGCAAAATACATACTTATGGGAGATACGATTAAAATCTAAAAAAATTAAGAGATTCATTGTAAAAAGTAGAAAAACAGGCATGAGGTAAAGATTTCTTTGAAAGAAAAATAATGTTTTCCATTTCGTTATAATCTTTTAATTTTATATACCTACTGAAAAGAAGCCATTTATAGACTGACTATAGAAAATATACATTAAAGAAATCATCGAACCCGTTGATGTCTATTATATGGACGATTTTTTTCTCTGCAGTCTTACAATAAAATAAACGAAGTGATATAAAATTAAAAACATGAATTGTAAAATTATGCCTAAGTTTACATTCCCAAAAAACGTAAAAATTGGTTTCTTTCTTAGTAAAAAATAAACTGAGATCTGATGAAGAACAACCGGTTCAAACAAAGAGCATTCCATAAACGAATTTCCCAGATGTCCCTGTTACAATTAAGTGCTGGGACAAACATTAAATTAATCATCCTCAATAACCCTTCAACTGGAGTCACAAATGAGCAGACAGTGACCACTGGACCATGATACTTGTAGATATATCGTACTCACTTAGTGATAAAATCGTAATAATATCACTATTTTTTCAATCCATAATTTGATCATAATTATCATAATGAATGGTAATTTCGGATGATGTACAGGGTGCTTCTTAATATGCTGGCGGTTTTTTTAAGGGTATGATCGGTCCATCAAACTGAACAACTTTCACTATGGAGCCAACATCGAAATCACGAAAAACAAATATGCTGGTCTATACACAACTGCAAACCAGGTAGGTACTGGACCCTAATGAATGAGACAGCTTTACTGTTTCCTAGTTTATGGTCTGACCATCCCCTTAAAAACCGTCAGCATATAAAGAAAGAACCTGTATTAACAAATTAGAATCCATAAAAATTTAAATAACTTTCTTACAAACATAGAAATTAAAATTTTATTAAAAATTAATAATTTAATTTCGAAAGCTAATAAAGTATCTACAGGGTGAAATTGATGGCATTGGCATAATAAACTATTAAGCTAAGAGTCTACCCATCAAACTGAACAACTTTTACTGTGGGAGCAAACAGATCGGAGCAAAAAAAAATCTGCTGTTCCATCATCACCTGCCCATCATCGTCCACTGCTGAACATAGGCCTCTCCCAAGGCGCGCCATAAAACTCTGTCAAATGTATTATAGCTAAATATTGCTAAGTATCAACTTATTTCTTTTACTAAACAATGTTGTTCTGTTGCGTTGGTATTATAACAATAAAGTGTTGTTTTGTGTTTTTTATGCTGTCTTGGTATGATTATAAATAACTGCCGCCGCGCCCGTTAATTTTCACATCCATATTTTGGAATGCCTAATTAAAATTACACAAAAGCTCTTGATCTTTTGCCGAAAGCGTAAACAAATTGAACACTCTAATGGAGCCCAGAAAATTAAGGTAATTAGTGGAACCGAGAGAAGTGTTTACCATTCTTAAATTCACCTTATACGAAAGGAAAATATCACCTCTTTGAACTTTCTTGTATTGAGCGTTCGATTGCTTTAATGGGTCTGTGAATAATCGTTTTACAATAGTTCGTTTGTTCTCTCTCGGACTTATGCTTGTGCTATCAAAAGCCATTATCTCGCTTATACTTACAATGTGTTCGTCATATATAGGGTCCAATTTAATAATATGTTGACGGAAACTGAACGATCGATACGATACGATCGGTTTGCTCCCATAGTAAAAGTTGTTTAGTTTGATGGGTAGAGTATGTGGTTCAAAGGTTAATGATACTTTTCCTTACACCCTGTACATATGAATAGATAATAATAGTACACTATAGAAACGAAATTCCCGCGTAAAATGTCAATATACGCCTACAAAATGTCAAGATACGCGTACCAATCTCTTGTTGGTTTAACCATAGATTCGCTTCTATAGTGTACTATTATTATCTATTCACATAGCCCTATACAACGTGTTAATGAATTAACGCAAAACTAGAAAGTAGTTTGTTTAGAATCGAGAGCAGAATAGAATTATCATAGTTTCAACATAGGTATTTTTTTCAAAATATTAAATAATTTTTTTGTATAATTAAAATTTTCCTGAACTCGACCTCAACCCACCGCAAGGGCACACTCACCCTACTTATTACCAAAACAAGATTCTTAAAATGTATCAATGAGCACGTTAGCGCTTTTTTTCTTTGCTGATATTATAACAAATCATTGTTACCTCAAAACTTAAGATGGGAATAACTTTAAATTTTAACTATCAATATAATGAAATGATTGTTTCAATCTAATTATTTTGTTGTAAATCAGTTGGGGTGTATGAGGTTTTGCGCTTATTCATTAACACGTTGTATAGGGTTAAAAGTTATCAAGCGATGTCTAGTTTGCCCATACGAGTCGCCATAATAACGAGGAAGCTACTAACATGTAATTAGGTCACATTCGTTTAGTTTATGCTCGACGTTGACTTTGACGTTAACTTGTTGCTTTTGTATATTGCATGGCGCGTTTGATGCATGCGCAGACGCAGTTACTGAAGTTTACGAAAGCTTACGGAAGATGTTGTAGAATCGGTTGTTAAAATATATGTTTGTTTGGCTTACAATGTATCAATTTTGATTTAGGTTAAGTGGTTATTGGCTGCGAAAGTTTATGGACGTTCCGTAACTCTTTTACATCAAAGTCGATTAAAAACATATCAATAGTAGGTACAGTGCGTTGCTACAATGAGGCGTTTTGCAAGGGCAGTAAAAATAAAAATCTGCAGATGGCGTTAGTAAATGGGTATGAGTGAGGTTGTATGGAGAAAATTTTTTATTTTTTGTTGACTGGCCAGTAATAAAACGTACTTCAAAATACATTAAAAAAACATCACATTCATTGCTAGGTTGTACGGGAAAAATCGCTTTTTAGCACTAAGACCGCCTTGTTTTGTATCTTCTGTATTTCTTTACGGCATATTTTTCTGAGTAGGTAACACGTTTCAAATGAAAATGAGTCGATTCTTAAAGATTTTGGGTACTTTTTCATGAACCTTTAGAGTCAAATATCTCAGCTCCGATGCGAGTTAGGCCACAAGTTTAAACAAAATAATGTTTGTTTTTTATAGTACTATAATTATACAATACTTTCATTGGTGGCCGCGACTGCTAAAAAATGACAATACCTTTACTCATACCCATTTCACGTTAGTATATAAAACAGTAGCAGTGTTATAGTAGTGTTCACCTCCCCTAGAACTCTGAAGTAAGTATATTAGAGAGGAGATCAAGAGATGCAAGGACATTAGAATGTAAAGCTAACACGTGTCGATGTCGTATCATATGAAAATAATGCCACACTGTCATGCTTCAACTATTTCAGCCATTCACATGCCTCTGTGTTGAATGCTAGTAGCTGATATGACCTGGATTCTAAGGGTGACGATTGACGATCGATGTTTTATCATAAACTAGGCAAACTATGGCAAAGGAAAAGGTTTATAGAATGTATTACCTATATTTTAATTGTAGTTTTACCTATTTTCTGGATCCTTAATATAATAAATATTAAGTAATTTGCAATTTCATAATGATCCCGGGATCACCTGGGAGGCTGTTTATACTTAGAGAAAGAAAGAAATCATACAAAAAAATCTCTTATAATAAAACAATAACGAAGTAATTAATAAATAGTATGCGAGAAATTATGAATGAATATTTTATCAATTCATACTAAATCGAATTTGATGTAAACTCTTCTGGGTCTGAATCCGGCGTCCCCCTTTCAACAAAATCCTTTCAACAACAAAAAAAAAAAATTATTGGGGGTTCAGGATACGTAATGGAATTGTTGTCTGTTTGTTTGTGCACGTATCACTTAAAACGACTAAACCGATTCGAATCGGGTTTATTCTCAATCATAGGGCTCCCATTAACATTGCTTTGTTTTTTGGCAATCGGTCTACGCAATCTAAAGTTATGTGTATTTAAAGTCAGTGGTCTGCGTGTACGAAATCGAGGGCGCACAGCTAGTTTAGAATATTTGCTGTTGGATTGGATTTCATTCTATTATGATCGTTGTACATTAATACTATACATACGTCCTGGATATATGGGAAAGGAATTGAACAAGTAATATGTAATAACGTAGTAATCTTTACAGAATAATTCTCAATTCTCATGTACTCGTACCTATATCTTTGACTAATTATTATAAGGACTAGCCTTGCGGTAGCATTTCCCCTCTGCCACGGTATAAGCACAGTTGATCTTGTGCATTTACATTCAATTTTACACCTTATAACTAAACGAGACAGCCCATAATTGCGAAATAATAACTTCGAACGTTTGGGGTTCACACGAGACCACTTTTCATGATTTTTAACATTCAAAATTAGAATCTAAAGTTATGGGGAATAAAATCCAAAGTTGCGGATTTCATGTTACCTCGCCCCCCGCAAAAAGTGGCAGAAATGTTTGTTAGTAGAATTACACGCGTAACCAGTCCACAAATAAATAGTCAAAGACCTATATGTATTTTTAATTATGTCAACTAACAAGTGGAAACAACATCTAGGTAAGTCTTGCGTAATTCATTGAATAGAAGATTTTTATTAAATAACCAAGTATTATTAAATACGTTTGTTGTCATTTAACTATAGTAGATGTCTATGCAGGTATCCTGTTTGTGTATGTTTATGTAGTTAACACACAAAAGCAATTAACTCATTTTCGAATCAGACCATCGTTAATCAATGTTTACTGTCAGCATCCTTTGTCTAAAGAGGGTTGCCTTTCTAATAGACCCGTCATAACCATTAATGTAGGTATAAATAGAAATCTAATTTTAGATCCAATTTATTAGTTCCATGATCTACTCTGGATTTACTAGGTAAGAAGAGTTCCTTAAAAGGCCTTGCCGTGATCCGGTACTTACGAGTGAACCGAGCTGAGTTGAAATACATTATATTCCCACGGATACCGGCTGATTGACTTATATGTACATAACATAATAAATAGGTACATATATTAGGTGTTATGGCACATAATAGATTATAGTTGTAGTAGGTATTAAATCATAGGTTGATCATGGTGATTGATCGTTCATTGACCAGGATCAGGAACTGGAATAAATTACGAAAATTCCGGCTGTAGGATTATGATTTACGAGTACGCATACAAAAACATCAAACCAGAACAACTATAGGTTTATTTTGATTACTGATGTGATGACTGATAATTATGAACGTTTTTTAAAACACTGCCTACCTTTCATCGTACACCGTTTCCTCTATTCTAAGGTTATCTGGAAGAACTAGCTTTTTAGCGATAGGAGCGCCTTATTTTGTACCTCTTGTATCTTTTTTCTCTGTATTCACTGCTTTCGCTTTGGTGTAAAATGAAGTAAGTATATTTGGTTGATTGATTGATTAATAAACAATATTGTCTTATCTCTATAAAAAATGACAATGTTAGTCGTGGAGTTACACAATTAAACTATACATAATGATGATGGGTTACACTGGATAGCCGTATTATCATCATCAGCTTATCATTGTCCACAAAGGTCTATCCTCGACCGCCCTCATCCAGGCGCTCCTCGCTACCTTTTTTACACATTACGCCTGCCAGTTCGTGGTATCTCCACTCTAGTACTCAGACTCTCTATAGCTTGTAGGTTTTTCGGCAGATATGATCATATGACCAGCCCAATTCCACTACTGCTTACGCAAATTTTCAGATAGCCGTAGTGAATTGTAAATCTGAAAAATAACATAATTACAAATAGGAAGCTCGTTGTATAAGTGAGATTACATATTAATACAGTATCTCTTATAAACGAATTATCAAGAATCGACACAGAAAAAAACGCTATCGGCAGCTGTTACAATGTTATGAATGCGGGTCGTTCATCCGACGGCGTGCAGTGAGAGTCATGATTACAACCAATCAATGCTCTTGCTACTACGTTTATTTACATGAAGTCACGATAATCAAACCATTTTTGTACTAACGACGCTATCATAAGGGTTACGTGAGGGAACTCGGCTATAAAACTCAATCAATGAACATTATCTTCCTACTATTCCAGTAGCTTAGCGAGGGGGGGGGGGGGGGGAAATGTCCCGGGCGGCACTTTGCTAGGGGCGGCAAATTAGGGAAAATATAGATTGATTGAGTTCTGTCTATAACTAATTCGTAAAACAGAGAAAAGGCGAGCTCGCTTCGTTCGCTCTAAATTTCTGTTGTACACATAAAAGAGTGCAAAAAAAATTCGAGCTTACTTCGCTCTCTCCGTTATTTTTTGTGTAGGTAAGTTAAGAAGGCGGCAAAATCAGTCTTTGCCCCGGGCGGCAGAGACCCACGCTACGCCACTGTACTATTAGAGTTCTACAAAGACACGTTGCGTAATCTAATCATTAATTGAACATGATTAATTCGAGTTCAGTTTTTTGTGATTTATCAATTAATTATTTGGTTTATTCAGCAATACCGAAACACAAAGAATTCATCAAGAAAACTTGTTATACGTACCTACCTGCCTAAGCCGTTCCGTGTCCAACGAACGAACGTGCAACCAATTTTTTATTCTTTTTTGCATTACGAGTGTTCCAGATTGAATGTGAAAATCAGTGCACAACTGATTCCTTTTGTCACGGCTACGTAATTGGTATATTACTTTTTGTTACTTGTTAGTGAACCTGGAGTGCGATTTTTGAAAGTAATACTTTGAACTCAGCACTTGAAAATATTAAAATGAAATGAAAAATACTTTATTTCCACCAAACATAAATTCAAAAACTAGTTATGGTACTATGGAGATGTGCATGTTTCTACTGCGGATTTGACTGTCAAAAATCATACTTCAGGAGTGCGATTTTTGAAATTCAAATCAGCAGTAGAAAGTACATATCTCCCTATTAATTTTGACATTTTCAACTGCTGAGTTCAACGAATGAGTTTCAAAAGCACACCCCAGAACATATTATTTTAGTTTTTAGTTTAAATCCCTATTCACACATTAGAGGTAAAAAGAAATGTGTGCACTTTTGGAACATAATAAGTTATTACCTACTTCTATAACGTCCATTACAAGTGGCGACGGGCTCACTCCATCACACTAGACAGTTTCGGTCCTATTAGTGAAACTTGGATGTTCAGGATATCTCTGACTAACCCCTCGGGGAATATAGTCGTGAGCATATGCTAAGCTATTTCTATAACGTGATAAAAAACTCTCAATTAAAAACATAACCCTCCTTCTGGCGCAGTCGGGTAAAAACTAACTTCATGGTGTGTTACATCGGCGCGCGCAACTACTGTCATATGCATGCGGCAGAATACACTCTGGTTTTTTTCCCTTTCCTAACGCATAACGCGCCAAAAGAAGTATAACTTCAATATCTACAACTTTTTTTTTTCGGGCATTGTCCCACCACACATTCCCACCATTGTAACACCTGTAAACCAAGATCAACAGAGGCGACCATTC